>JAHFWF010000134.1:0-35122 GCA_022545495.1 Chrysanthemum lavandulifolium | reverse complement strand
TTTGTTGTGTTTAGTACATAGTACTTCCACTAAAAAAATTTTAAATTTGGCCATTTTGGGAAAAAGGGACTAAAAGGGTACATTTATGATCAAATTCGCAATTTCCCCACTTAGAAATGAATATTGTCCTCAATATTCAAAGCTAAGTGGGTAACACAACAATTATTCTCTTTTAATATTTACAATTTTCAAAGTTTTATATATACAACGGTGGGTTATTACCCCACACTAAGGTGGTAGAAAGTGAAAAGATGAAATATGGGTGAAAACCCATATTGTATGGCTTGTTTTGATAACCAAGTCACTAGCTTGACTTGACCCCGAATTAAATTGTTCATGGGGAAGCGGGTGGGATTGCCACTCAAAGAATGGTGAGAAATTGGAGTGGGATTGCCACTCGCGAATTATGAATGATAAGGTAGGAGAATCTTTTGATTTTTGATTTTATAAAAGAAATGGAAAATATTTTGTATTTTAAAGTTTTATATATAGATACAAAGAAAAGGAAAATCCTAACAACCGCCTCGAAGGGAATCTGGTCTGACAGAGCTCAAGAATCGTAAACGACCAACAACCAAATGTTGTGGCGAGGGACTTATCAAACTCGTGGACTTAAATCGAGGGACTTATCAAATGTTGTAACGAGGACTTATCCCGGCAGCGGCGCCAAAATTTGATCTACTCCGAACTACCTTCTTTATTTCTCCGTCACACTTATCAACCGCTTGTGAGCGGTCAACCGTAACAGATGATAAAAGGCGGCGGCCGGGAGAAATGTTAGTTTACCAAGGATTAAAATATCCTGGATCGTTTATGTCCCGATGAGGCGTGATATCCCGAATACAATGACTTGTGAATAAAATGATATGATCAAGAATGTACAAAAGCAGAATCGATTGACTAACACTAGGAATGTGAATAGTAATAGCTCACATCACATTACGTTGTTAAAAACGTTAATCGAAACCTAAAAACGTAAAAGATATACAAACGTACGTTACTAAAACGTAAACGTTTAAAAAACAAAACGACTATAACTATAATAGAGATTTGCATGTCTAGGCGACTTAAATGCAAATTAAATAAAATAAAAATATTTAACTATAATATACAAGTATATACAAAAGTTAAGAAAACTAAAAACTAAAACATATATGTATACATAATAATTACATAAATGTAACAAAAATAAAATAAGAAAAGGATTATAATTATACTAAGGAAATATAAAATATCAAAATTTTGAAGTCATTTTAATTCTATTTTTACAATTGTTTACCGAATAAAATCTAAAAACTTACGTTTACTAAATTTTACGTAAACGTACAAAATAAAAACGTGAATTCAGGTCAATACAACTCCCACAAATGTGAAAATTGTATTTTAGAATCCTAAAAGATAAGAAAATTATTAGAAAAGAAAAATAAATTTATACACTATTAAATTAATTAATATAAATTAAAAATGGATTAAATGTATTTAATAATGAATTAAATAATAAGAAAATCTAAAATTAACTTAAATAAATGAAATAAAGAATTTGAAAAATCTAAAATATTATAAAATAATTTTTGAAACTGAAAATATATTTTATACACAATTATACTAATTATTTATAATTATTTACTATTATTATGTATTAAAACTAAAACTGATTTATAAAAAATATTAAATGAATAAAGAAAAATCTGAAACTTTTTACAAAATTATAAAATAAATCTAGGAATCTAAGAAAATATAAAAATGGAGGCTTATGTACAAAAATAAGCTAATGAGCAAAAGCTCCAAATAGAAGCTATTACTTTTAGCTTGAAAAGTGGATCTTTTTAGCTTTTCTGTTTTCTGGACTTATTTACTACCAATATTATACATATTTAATGAAAACATAACTATACAAACTAAGAAATAAGCAAAGCATGAGCTTATGAGCCCAACAGTTAAGCTTTTGGCTTGACTGTTGGAGCTCAAGCTCAATATAAGCTTGAAAAAGGTTTAAAACAGAAAACAAAAGATAAAATAAGGTAAAAACAAGTCCAATGGGGCATTATAAACAAGAAAATTGGACAGAAATGGTGTGAGCTTATGGTTTAGACAATCAAGCTTTTGGCTTGACTTGGATGGAATTGAGGCCTCTAAAGCCTGTAATAAGCTCCCCACAGGAAATTAAAGGGAAAAATATATGTGTACAAGCTATATGGACAAGTATGTACAAGTATGTGCACTGGCAATAACCTATAAGCTTGTTATAAGCTCATAAGCTCTAACAGATACACAGAACCAAACAGACATGCATACCTTTTGAATGACAAATTAAGCTAAGAGTTTAAGCTTAAAAAGGCAAAATAGGAATTGGGGTAGCAAGCTGAGCTGGTTAGCTCTCTAAAATGCCAACTCTCATCAAGTGGGACCCACTGATGAGCTTTTGCTTGGCTTATGAAGATGGTACTAGACCTTTGCTCATTTCAGTCGAGTTGGTTAGTCTTGAGTAATGAGACAAAACAAAACATGTTGCGTATTTCAGTGAATGAGCTACAAGCTTGGATTTAAGCACTGGAACCTCTTGGTGGTTGGTTAGCTACTAATAGAAACTAAATTCACAAGTCGGGACCTAGGAATAAGCTTTTGTTGGCTTATGAAGAGCTATAGGTAATGGTGCAAGTCCAAACAGTTGGATGCATGAGTGGGCAAACTATAAGCTCTAAAGACTTCTCAATTAAGCTCATAAGAGCTCAACTAACCTTGCACTAGATATTATGGTTGCTTGGCTTTGTGAAAAGCCAAAGCTCACAACATCAAGCTTAGTGAGGAACTTTTATAAGCTTATGCAACAACTCTATTACACTGCTTGCTTCATGTAGTAGATGAGATGGGACAAAAGATATGGGTAATTAAGCTATGCAAATAAGCTAAAATGTAAAACATGCATGAATATGAACAATAGGCTAGAAAAGCTACATAAACAAAGAAAGTGCACAAGCTTAGGCTAAATCCACAAGCTTTTGCAAGCTTATGAACTTAACAAAGATAACGTGGTGCAGGTATGTATTTAGACAAGGACTCAAACTAAGCTAAAAATTAAGCATTTAAAAAGCTAAATGAAAGTAAGCTATTATTTTTACAATTTAACTAAGCAACTATATTTTAATATCCTAGAAGGTTTTAAGCTAAAACTCAATAATGAGCACACAATAAAATTCTAGATTATATTCAAAAACGACTATTTGAGAAATTGACTTTTTACAAGAACATTAAGGTTTGACTATATTGAACTTAGGACTGAATCTATGGACTAAATATGATGTAATAAGCTATGCTAAGGTGATATTAATCTATGGTAACAAATTTTAAGCTAATACTATGAATTTCACCACTCAAAATTCCAACAGTTCACTGTTAATGCATAGAATTTGAATTTGACTTTATACAAACAAGGACTAGTTAAAATGATAGAACCGAGCTAATAGGTGCTATTGTGACTTAGCACATTGACAAAAACAACAGATAGACACCGAACTCTATTTTATCAAGAAATCAAACAACTCTTTGATTTCCATTTGTCAAATGAACTTCAAAGTTTTAAATGATTCCAGTCTAAAATGATTCCAAACATTATATTATAACATAAATAGACTAGTTGAGCATAAAACTTTAAGCACACAAGCAAGAAATACAGATTTGTCAACTTTGTGATTTATCGAGTATTTTCCAATTTTAAGCACAACTGAATTTCAATGAACAACCTACTTATATTATGCTATAATAACACTAAATAACAATACGAAACATAAAAACATAGAAATTAAAGCACAAATAACAATGAAACAGTAAAATGGTAAAAATGGTAAAAATAGAACTCACACATGATCAAGACTAAGATTGAGCACCAAGGTATAGAAACCACTCCTAGCTTACTGTCAATAAGCTAGAAACCAGATATCCACCCAGCTTAGCTTCCATTTCCCCAGAACTGCTTATTTGGACCACAATTGACTTCCATTGACTTTTTTTAGTTTTTTAGTACTTTTCTGAATTTAAAGACTGAAACAGTTTAAATGAATCTAAAAGCTTAGTGAGCTTTTTTCAAGAGCTTATGAAAGCTATAGAATCCATAAAACTATTACTTAACATGAAATCGAATTACATGAAAATTAAAGGAAATTTAAGTAAAAACTCAAAACTGACTTTAAACTGAAATTAAACTGAATTTAAAAGTTCATTACACTAATTTAAAGAAGATTACATCATTGAAACATTAAAAGACATTGAAATTTAAAGAAAGCATTTAAAAATTATACTAACGACCAATGGCTAGTCCAAAGGTGCCTTTTCTCTGTCTTTCTTCTCTCCTATATACCCAAACAGCTTCCCACTAGTACTCTGAATCTTTCCCACTTCATCCGAGCCCTTGGATTGGTCAAATGCATCAAACCGTCAAGTGGTGTTTTGGCGCAAATTTTCCTTTGAGCGTGTTTAGATATTAATTGGGTTTGGTAGAGTCAATTAAAGATATTTGTTGTTTAGAGGAGGTGGAGGGAACATAGCATGGGGGGTTGAGAAAAAAGGGTGAAAACTAGGACTGGTTTTGAGATATCTGGTTTGGGAGAGGAGTGCATAATTGTAGGCATGTTTTATGCGTTTTCTCCTTTTTTTGACTTGCGTTGACCGAATGATATATCAAAGGAGGTCGGGTCATGGGATTGGGCCAGCTATTGGGTTTGGATTTGGGCCTAGTGATATATGTGGTGTCCGTTTGGTTTAAAAAGAAATAACAAGGACCAAAAGTGTACAACCGCAAACATGAGGGATGAACATGAACTTTTTCCAATGCTTTCACAAGGACCAAACTTGTCATAACACAATTACACAAGGACCAAAAGTTGTATTTTATTTATATTTAAAACTTTAAAGGACCTAAAATGTAAATTGGATTTTGAGGACTTGTTTTGTAATTTCCCAAAAGTTATCAAATTGTTCCATTTGTTAAATCATGCATAGTACAAGGGTATTATTTGTAAAATTCCAAGTTTAGAATACCAGGGACCATTTTGCCAATTTTGTAACTCGAGGGTAAAATTGCCATTTTGTGTAAACTTTCATCCAGGGATGTTTTGTGAACATTTTTGATTTCCCAAGGACTTAAGTTGACTTTTCATTCATTTAAAACATTTAGGGACTAGTTTTGACAATTTGAGTAACTTCAGGGACTGAAAATGACAATTGTTGTGAAATTGATCAATTTTCACTTGTTTTTCAATCTTTTGTACCTGAATCACATAAAAACACATTTTTATGAATTTGTATCATTTTGAGAGTCATTTGTGTGTTTTTGGTTGTTTTTGTGGGTTTATATAATACAAATATATGTGTATTTAGACACATATCAGATGTATACAAACATTAACAAACATGTCAACCACTAGAGCAACTCAATATTTGTTTTACAGTTTGCAAATCAAAGATGATAAAGCTATGCAATGTCAATCTTCCATGTATTTGAAACGTCAATCTTAAACAACCCTATATCCCCTTAAACCCTAATGTCATTCATCAGCATCCAAAATCGTATTCCATTTGATCACTTTTCTCCCTCTATTCAAGAAAACCCTAACATAGCCGCTCTTAATACACCACACACTAAAAGCATATCCCGTCATGATCAGGTAACTCATATCAATAAATTTTTTATTTTTAGGATTCCATAGCAGTTGTTGTTAATTACATAATGACCTGATATGATTTGTTTTTATGAAATCTCTATTGTTCATTGTGAAGGTATTAATATTTTTCTTTTTATTTGATGTTAAAATAATGCTAGATGAATATGCATGCAATATTGTTTTAGTAGCAAACTTTAGCAGTAGAAATCAGGTAAATTTATGGCATTTGAATGTTAATGATGTTACTGTTTTCTTTCTATATGAGTAGATTTAGTTTCTTGAGCTCTTGGGTCTTGGTTTGGAGGATGATGTTTGCGTTCATTATTTGTAATCTTTTTTATTAAATGCATAATTAGTATTTACGGTTCATTATTTGTAATCTTTTTATTTATTTATTTGTAATCTTTTTTATTACTTACGGTTCAATTTTGTATGTCATTTGCTTTTATGTGTCTTATGTTTTTGGTACATAGAATGTGGTAATTACAGACTGTGTTTAAATTTGATTCGTATCCTTGGATCGCCTA
The DNA here is from genome assembly GCA_022545495.1 of Chrysanthemum lavandulifolium. Classification (NCBI taxonomy): domain Eukaryota; kingdom Viridiplantae; phylum Streptophyta; class Magnoliopsida; order Asterales; family Asteraceae; genus Chrysanthemum; species Chrysanthemum lavandulifolium. The sequence goes on along the minus strand of JAHFWF010000134.1, from coordinate 28,938 downwards.
GCCATTAGCAAAGAGACGGGTCGCAGTTTGGAATGGGAACAAATGTGTATCCGTCTTCCTCTCTCCTTGGCAACACAAAGACGCAGATATTGCAAATATTCCAATTGAGGAGCTAATCGAGAAATCGACGGTTTCTTTGGTGTTTTTCTGTGTATGGAAATATAATTTTTTCTTCAAATTTACATGTACAAATAATATAGAATTTAAGTCAGAAGGGGTTGAGTGCAGAGCATAAGTATGAGATTGTGAAGAAGCCACGAGAGAAAACATATATGTGGAATGACCGGAGATGGTGTGAATGATGTCGACATTAAAGAGGGCGATATTGGTATCATGGATCCGATATTGTTCTGACCGAGCGAGGACTAAGTGTCATTGTCGGTCAAGACTTACTAGCGTAGCTATTTTTCGGAGGATGAAGAATTACACCATCTATGCTGTATCCATTACCATTTGTGTTGTGCTTGGTTTCATGCTAATTGCTCTTATCTGGTAATTTTATTTCTCGCCTTTCATGGTTCTAATCATTGCCATTCTCAATGATGGAACCATCATGACCATATCGAAGAACAAGGTAAAGCCTTCCCCTATGCCAGATTCATGGAAATTAAAGGAGGAGATTGAATAGTATCGTGTGAGTAACCGAATATTACTTAGTAGTTTGTGAATTTGAAGAGAAAGCTGGGGACATTGTGTGATGCGGAGTGGGATGGGATTCCTGAGATTGGTGATTATTCACTTAGGAATAAAAAGAAAAGATTTGAGAGTTATGAACCGGTGCCTGATACAATGCTTGAATAAATGATAGAAATTCGATTTAAATAAATGAATAAAGTATTTCTACTTTTCTATGTGGTTTTGACAAAAGTATCACGAGAGTATCACATTGTGCGTTATGTTCTTTGTGGATAATTTTCGTCACATTATATCTCGATTCATGACTACAAACCAAATTCTACCTTAATAGTTGTGACTTATCTTTGGTGTTATGATTGCGAGATATGTGGTGATGTTGAAGAATCATGGCAAGTTTTGATTGTGTGGTGAACTCTTCATATTTATCTATCTATATATATATATATATACTACTTTGTTTTATTTAAGAGCAACATCATATCCGTCTTCTTGCTTTTCTCATGACTTGTGTGATGATTGTTGTTTGTTTATCATTGATAGCTATTGTATGGCGGACACTCATGGCAACTTCAGTACTCAAGGTGTGCATTCATATCTTATACTGATATTATCACAAAAATTTGAGCATAGGTTTTTGTCATATATAAGAATCAATTTGTCTCATATAACTCTAGGTTGCAGCAAAGGTCATTGGAGAAGTTCATGCTCTCATAGTAAGTGATGAAATTTTTCCAAATAATCTTTTCCAATCTATTCTATGAAGACTTACTTCACATGTATTTATGTGTGTGTATATGGTGCTAGCAACAGTGGACCATTTTGAGATAAAAGTACCTAAATATCCTCTACTATATGTCACTCAACCCATTGGATTTATGTTACATACTTAATTGCAATACACATGAGATAAGATTGGCAATTTTTATATGATGCAGTGTCATGGAAAGGAAGAAAAGCAAAACCATGGCTAGCTCTTGAAAGTTGACGGATTGTTACTTTGCCAATTTATGCTTTATCGTGATCCAATTACACAAATTGTTTTCATTTAATTGTAACTTTTTTGAATTATAAACCGTGATTGACAACTTTTTTTATGATTTGAAAGCAGCTACTTGTGATAAATGTGAATTGAAAATTCATTGTCACTTTCTTTGTGCAGATAAGAAAGGACAGACGTGTTACATTGCCTTATGCTTTTAGCTACATGAGTTCAAATTTGTTGGATGTACTACGCATTTTGTCTCTTCTTTTGTTATTAGACAGAAATTGCGTCATATGCTCTTCACTTATGTGTTTACGGACTGTGCAGATGGAAAATCCAGTGAAACTGCTGAATTGTTTGAGAGAGTTTCACAAAGTATAAAGGTGAAACGTTATATTGATTCTATAATGATCTTAATACCACCATAGAGGCTGATCCATACCTTTCAGAAGCATATGTGCATCGGGCTTCAGTTCTTCGTCAGTAGTGCAGGTTCGTATTTTTGACCTTTTAGTACATAACATAAGATGGTTAAAAGAGACGAGGTAATTCTTTAGATTTTGTGTGTATTAAGAATATTCGACTCCTAAGTAAATCAATACTAATAGCTAACCCCGACTTCCTTTGGCTTATCACATAGTCATTTTAGAGGCTTTAACTGATAAGCATATGCCTAAAAGTTTATTAAGAATGGATTAAATGGAACATAATTTCACATAGTTCTTGATTGGAAAGTTTTATGATTCAGGCGGTTGTTGGCTAATATAGATATTAGGAATCTAATAAAGAGCTAAAAAAAGTTTCTTGAAATGAAACCCGTAAACTCAACTGCTGAGAAGAGCTTCCTCAGTTTAGTCATTTTGGAGGCTTTAACTGATAATCATATGCCTAAAAGTTTATTAAGAACGGATTAAATGGAACATAATTTCACATAGTTCCTGATTGGAAATTTTTATGATTCAGCCGGTTTTTGGCTAATGTAGATATGAGTAATCTGATAAGAGTTACCAAAAGTTTCTTGAAATGAAACCCGTAAATTCAACTGCTGAGAAGAGCTTCCTCAGTTGCATATTTAGATGGATACTGAAAATGCTTCATCTGAAGTGCCATCGACGAATGACACTGATGTTAACAACTCACACACATGCATGATAAGCAGTCAAAGTACATGTTCCAAACATCCCTTAAGCTAAAACAAAAGCAGGTCAAATAGGCCAGAAGTCACCTATAGTTTATCTGTAATGCTAATAAAACCTCCTAAATTGTGCAATAACAGCTGACACAATAATTGTTTACAACCAACTTCAAATGTTTGTTTGTGACTGGGTTCTCAACCTGACTCGACCTCTTTAGGTCTATATCAGACCTGTTATATGTAAAACTATAGCAACATGTATATGTTACAGGAACTCTATCAAGTCGCACAATAATAGGGCAGTGATCATGAGAGGTAATTGGGATATAACATTCTATTAATGTGTTTTCAAATGCCATCTTCATTTATGGTTTCTGGTGCCAAAGAGTAAATATTGAACTGTAGTTTGCTAATTACTTTTTAATTCACAGTTCCAAAATTTCTTTGAGTAGTTTATGGGGTTGGACCTGTAGCTTTAAAAGCTTTGACTTCAGTTGAGTATCTAAAATTTAATTATTTAATTGCTTAGTAGAACCCTATACATACTTATCGTCCATTAATAAAGGATCGATTATACATTCAAACTGCTTATTTGATAATTTGAACCCCTACAAATACTATTGTATGTGATCGAGAATAACTTTTGGTTCATATTTGAAAGAGCTCTTAAATCTAATCCACAAATGTTAACAACTTTTTATAATGGGATTGAACAGCTTTCATGAAGTAGTTTACAACATCAATATGGAAAACAACGATGGTTTAATAAGAAAACAAAGAATCAACAAAAATAGATATCGAAGGAGTCATAGGCACGGTGTCTCCGGTGAAATCATGGCGATGTTAGGCCATCCGGCAGTGGGAAAACAACTCTCTGACGGCATTAGGTGGTCGGCTAGGTGGCAAACTCAAGGAACAATCACTATAAATAGTATAATGAAGCGAAACACTCACACACAAGATAATGTCCTATACCTTCGCTAACAACATCAAACTTTGGTCTTCATCGGTCTACTTCAACACCTAATAGTCTCACTTTATTTGTTTTCTAAATTTTGTCAATTTTACTCCTATTGGCGGGACGCTTGGTGAAAGATTTGAAGATAATATTGGTGGAAATAGCTTATCACTGCATATCGAGGATAAAAATATGGGTGATATATCCGAATTCTCTTATAGTTGAAGATGTAATCATGATCTCGCCACTTGCATTCCATTGTCAACGAAGTGGTTCAATTCTTACAAGAAGAACCAACTCACGAGAATGTTGCTCAATCTAACAATGAGGTAACTTAATTATATAGGTTATATACAAGTTATAGAATGGCCCAAAAAGGGACATAACTATCTTTAACCATTCGTGATGAACAAAAAGCACAAGAACCAAAACGATACATTTGAAAACGATGTTAGTATCTTATGCAAATGACCTGTCATATTTCTTAGAGTTGAGTTGTTACTATTTTCTATGACGAGGTAGTAGCCAAAGAAATCTCACCATCATAGCAAGATGTTCCAAGTTCTCATGCGTCAGGAACAAAGCCTCGCCCTAATTGCAAATGATTATTGGTGATGACGATGAATGATGATCATGTATTGATGTTGAACTCAATCGGTAATGATGATCAGGATTCATAAGAATGGTCCATCAACTATAAATGAGTTTGTTGAAATCAAAACCACGAAGATGATGGAATATATCAATCACCAAACCGTGTTTCGAGGTCTGCTTTTCTTTATTTTGCGGTAAGTACTATAATAAATTAAACAAGGTTGTTTTTTATAGGCTTATTATGCATGGCTAATTTATCTTATGCCACCGGAAAGGGTACTTTGTGAGAAAGCTAAGGAAGATGCATAAGAGCAATGGTCGATGCTTGGCATTAATGGTAAACGATGTAAACTTTATCATATTTGCATTATGTAAAGCTAAACTAATTTTGTACATAAAGCATTTGACCATTGCTCTTATGCATGGCTAGGGGTTCCAAAGTTGGAAATTGTTTGAGCATAAAATGCATAATACCAAGATTCTATAATGTATGAGAGATTGGGTTCGCTCAGGTAAGTAATGTTAAACTGAAATCAAGTTTGAATTTACGGTCAAGTATTACTATAGCTTAGTTCTTTCTATAATTCTAATATTCTTGTAAGCTTTGTCTTGGTCTAAACTTGTAGTGGGAGGTACATAATAGTTTTTTTGTACTTAATAATGATCATGAGAGTCGTAATTTAGCCTGCTAAGATCAATAATTAGAATGTCGGATTGCCAAGCCAATCTTGAATTACGGTCTCAACATAAAAAATATATAGAAATGCTTCCTATTATTGATATGTATTGATTGATTGCTATAGGACTGTTATTAATGCTAATGTTGTATCATAATAACGCTAAGACAAAATTTAATTATGGTGTTTGCAACATGAAGAGTTCTAAAATGAATCGGTATACCATGTCGGTCATGAGATTCTGTGGAGGAGTACATGTGTCGTAAAATTCAATTCGATTTATCTTATATTTTGCGTAGAGGTGGCAATTTTACTTATACATGGTGACGGTCATTCCCAACCCAACCCGACTTAACGCAGCCTTAACCTCACATTTATTGAAAATGGTTCATTTTATCGAAGCCATTTTGACCCATTACCAATGCCGAGATTCAATTTGTTGTGGCAAATGAGGATAATGCTCTCACGCAGAATGTAATGCGTTATTTTCCTTTTACTTATTCTTTAGATAATTCTTTTAGGTGATAGTTTGTGCAAAGATTAAATTCGGATATAAGATCAAACATTAAACCAACACATGTCGGGTCCGATTTGTAACCAACCCAAATCATATTACTTAAACCCACTTAATACCAATTTACCACAACATTCATGAATGGGCACAATCGAAATAAAATGTAACAAATAAATTGTAAACACCAATACACTAAGCCCTGAGCTATATTAGAAATTCCATCTTCACAAGAGACTCCATAATCTTTATTGGTTCTCTATGCACCAATACTTAGCACATTAAAGCGCCTCAACCATATCAGCTTCAGTAGATCGATAGAGATCCATTTCTGACACATGTATCAAAATGGACTCGTCAACAATGACATGGGAGAGTAAAAGTATCACGAGCCATCTTTGATAGAATCGAGTACTTAGGCTCATTCAATTTTCACCATTTCATAACATCAAACTCATGATACCTTGGCCAAAGAGACTCTTCCAGATATTGATCCAACTCGACTTCGATTTTTGGCTTGAACTCGCATGATCAAAGCATTAAATTGTAAGCTCGACCGCTGCTCAAATCTCCTTTGACATCATCGGGCATACTTGAAAATCCCATATATCCCTTCGCCTACAACATTGATAAATGATGTACCGCCACCAAAACTCTTTGCAAAGGTGAAATCAACCAACTTCATCTTAAACCGTGATCCATTACAACCGCTATTGCCAACACGAAACAACTGCTTCAAAGACTTATCAAAGCCCTTTAGCATCGGTTTAGTAATGGTACTAATGATATTATCTTCACTTGTGGATGCACGTGCTAGCCCCAACTCAAGCTTCCATGCTTCGTTAATGTTACATCCTTAAAGGTAATATTAGTGTTGGTTATATATCAGCTTTAAGATTGATACAAAGGTTCCATCTCCTTTGTGTATGAAGAGTTAAAGAATTTGAAGTGTGTAACATTATTTACAAGGTTTGTGAGTAGCAAGACAAAACAGTAATGTTATTTTAACAAGGGTTTTAACTCGGTGAGAAGAAAAAGAAGGAAGCTTTGAAGGAAAAATTGAGGGCTTTAAAAGGTGATCAAGGATGTTCTTGGCGACAAGGTCGAAAAGGTGATCATTTCGATCGTGTGGTGGATTCCTCCGCTATTTGGTGACATGTGAATACGGGTGGATCGCTAACATGGAAAGAATTATGAAGGTGGAAGCTTTACGAAACTCGAGCATGGCTGGTTACATGTTGAGCATGGCGATGTCGACATGCCTGCTTTTGAGGAAACTGACGTTGATGCAGAGAGCAAGAGGGAGGAAGTCGTGCAGGGCTCTTGGTTCTGTTGTTTGATGTCTTAGTTTATGATGAGTTAGAAAATGTAGTTATTTGATTTTAGTAGGTTTTTATCTATAACATGTGTCTATGATTTTATCTTCGAATGGTCAAGTAACATTAAAAAAAGGAATGAAACATAAATGGGAAGCGACATTGATATATTTGATCTGCCAATTCACAACTTGGACACTTGATTTGATCATCTTCAAATTCTGAAAACTGGTGAGAATATTGTCATTTGAATATTTGAAAAGAAATTATTTGCGTCCACTTGAAATAGATGATCAACTAAGATATATCTCAACACAAGAAAGTTTGAATGCACAAACAAGTACATCTGACCTTTAGCTCAAGATGTTTAATCATGTATGTTTATAGGAACTTGATTAGTTAGAATAAAACAATATCAAGCAGCCAAACACCCAAACTCGGTATTGAGCTCAAGATATGTGAGAGCTCGATCTGTCAATATGTACTACAAATGGGGACGAGTATCATTGAGCCAAGATAATATTTGGTGTAAAACTTGGTAGTATATGCCTAGAATGGTCATTAGCCCTACGGACAACAAGATGTTGTTCAAACTGAATCAAATACAATTCCCAGTTCAAGTTTGTTGTGCTATGATGATTAATAAAAGTCAAAGTCAAATATGGTCGCAAGTCAGCCTATTTCTACAAAAGTCGGTATTTTCACACGGACAATTACATGTTGTTGTTTCTAGGGTAAATACAAAAAAAAGTTTGAAGTCTCTTTGTTGTAACAAAGATGGCGAATACATTAACTCCACAATAAACGTGTTGTACAAAGAATTTTTATTTCGCATATGAATAACCATCATGTAATTAATTTGTTATGATAATTTGTTATGATGTTGTTTTTAGACACTAATTACAAGAACAAAGAAGTTGAGTTACCCGCTTAGCCATTTTATGGATTATGGTAACATCAATTATAGATCTTAACCGCTTCATTTAACTTTTAATTACTTTTTAGTATATATTTGTTATACTAAATCTTAAAAATAAAAACTACAGTCATACTCATCCATCGGACGGGTTTTGCCACTAGTATATATATATATATATATATATATATATATATATATGTGTGTGTGTGTGTGTATATATAGGCTCCGCTTCCATTGAGAAGGTTTTTATTTTGAGAAATCTTCGCTTGAACAAACCGATTCATGTTTTTATTTGATTCACAAGTAAACGCTATTTTATGATGAATCGAATCTATAAATCACAAATTTGATTCACAAATCATTGTTAAAATCGAGTTATGATGATGATTCATTAAATTTGTATGATGATTCAAAGATTCTACATATATCGCAAAATCGAGAGATTTTAACATTGATTCAAAATTTTTTACACATTTTGAATTTTAATCACATTAAAATGAGTTTTGCGCTTGAAAAACATGAATCAAAGTTACAGATCTATCATTTTGAAAACCTTCTCAATCTTCTCAAAATAAAAACATTCTCAATCGATCCGATTATATATATATATATATATATATATATATATATATATATATATATATATATATATATATATATATATATATATATATATATATATGTATGGGAAGGGATCAAGTGGGATTGCATTTAAGTAGGATGGTGCGGATAATATCACGGTAGCTTTTTCTTAAAAAATTCAAGAAAATCAAAAAATTAAATAAATAAAGAGGATGATAAATTATTAAGAATCATCAAAAAAAATTTAAAAAAAAATCGTTTTCATGATTAAAGGTATTGTGATATTAAGGTCGATTTTGACTTTTTACAAAAGTCAAGATCCGTCTGACAAAGTCGAGATCGATTCGACTTTAAAAAAGTCAAGATCCGATCTTAATATCACATAAACTTTTTTATTTTAATACAAATTGTTAATATCACACTAACTTTTTTTTGATATCACACTACTTTTTTGTTTTTTACTAATATTATTAATATCACCGCTACTTTTTAATAAAAATGTTAATATCACGGTTTCTTTTTAAACATGAACTTTTTTTCTTTTTTTAATATAATTGTTAATATCACCGTAACTATCATACGATTTTTTTAATAAATTTGTTAATATCATAGTAACTATCATATGTTTATTAATATTACGTTTCAATTTTACATGTAAAAAAGCTTAATATCACATTTGGTTTTATAATATCACCATTTTATAATATCACAACTTCTTAATATCACAGTAGAACTCATAATATCGTTAATATCACGGTAGGACTCATAATCAAAAAACTAAAAAGTGCTCGTAAAAATCAAAAAATAAAAAATGAAAGAAGATAACAATAGTAAGGATCCCTCAAAAGGAAAAAAATTAAAAAAATCATCTACGGTATCAGTGAAGATAGCAGATCTTGACTTTTTACAAAAGTCAAGATCGATCTGAATGGGCGGTCCAGATCCATCCGCACATCCGCACGAATTAAAAAATCCGCACCGATCCTCACTCTATATGTATGTATATATATATATATACTAGTGGCAAAACCCGTCCGATGGACGGGTATGACTTGTGGTTTTTATTATTAGGATTTAGTAGAACAAATATATACTAAAGAGTAATTAAAAGTTAAATGAAACGGTTAAGATCTATAATTGATGTTACCATAATCAATAAAACGGCTAAAAGCGGTTAGTATTTTGATTTTTGGTTTCTATTTTTAGTGTTTAGTTGAACAATTATATACTAAAAAGTAATTAAAAGTTAAATAAAATGGTTAAGAACTATAATTGATGTTACCATAATTCATAAAACTGCTAAAAGGAGGTAAGTACTTTGATTTGTGGTTTTTATTTTTAGGATTTAGTAGAACAAATATATACTAAAAAGTTATTAAAAGTTAAATTAAAATGTTAAAATTTAGTTTTTGTCATAGATAATTTTGATGCTAAATATGATTATAACAATGGCTCATGTTGTAGTATACAAATAACATACTGTATCATACCAGTATAGTCATAGTTTCCTTTACAACTGGAACCATGATCACTGTTACACTTCTTACTGAGACAAGGATGTCCTCCGTTAATACCGCAATAAGCATGAGCTCCTTGAGTCATTAAACGTGTTTTATCTTTTGCGCTGAATTTATTGTGCATTACGAATAAACTAATATATTAGTTCTCGGGATGTACTCCATTAATACCTAGATGACAAGATACACTTATTTTTAAGATACCCACTTTGGTTTTTCGTCCTTGCATTAAATTGTGACGCTAAACTTCATTATTTACACACTATGGTCGTAAGTACAAAGAATCAAAGGTGTTGTAATTACCAAGAAGCAAAGGTTTAAAAATTGAAATATGATACAAATACTTATATACTTGATTTGTCTAACATGTATATAGCCTCAGAGTGATGTTTGCTACATGAAGACGCCTCTAAATTTAATAAACTTCTCCAAGAGATGTATTCCTATTCGATAATTAGCGAACAATTTAGGATATGTCACGATGCCATAGTCTTCACTTGAAACCTCTACAATAAGTTATAATCACGTGCGGCCATTAGCTATAGGCGAGACATTCTGCTTCTTTTATCCATCGCCCATCGACATCACGGTATCCGGAAAGACGTAGCAAACACCTCAAAACAATTGTTGTACGGTTTGCACTTGTGTGAAGATAATGCAACCCTTTGGTTGCACCATTAAATGTAACTACACATATATCAAAATAAACTATGTTAGTAATATCAAAGTTGGCGCACCATTAAATGTAACTACACATATATCAAAATAAACTATGTTAGTAATATCAAAGTTTGTGAAATTTAGTCGCTAACAACTGATGACATTGTAAGATAAGTTTTTGGGGACATTTGGATCATTATGGTCAACAATTGTGCCTTAACCAAGAGCAAATGTATACGTATGATCATCAATCTAACTTAATGAGATTAAAAGAACCATAAATAGAAGTGTCATACATGTATATCTGACATGTGTTTCGAGCTCCAAAGCGTGGAAAATATATTCAGATTCATCGCACATGCAACAATCCATTTGGTTGGTAACCTGTGTGTGCAAAAATTGTTAAATAAAAAGACACGCATATTTACTATTTGGAATGCACATACAAAGAATATCGTGAAATATATATTACCAGCTCCTAAAAGATAAAATCACAAATCATATAACAATTGAGTAAACCAATGCAATAATGTTTTAAATTATATCCGGTAAGCACATACCTCAATCATAGATCATGATGATAAGGCAAATAAATACCTCAAAATGGCGATAGTGCTGAATGAAAATACCTGGTGTCCAGCATGGCCATCATCGACTACATTTAAGGAGGATTTTAGCATCAAAATGGTAGTTAGGTTGTTTCTTATAACCACCCTACACTTGCCAAATAAACATGCACACATCAGAGATCTTTTTTGCGAACATTCGTTAGTCGTAGGGCTGTTTGGTTTTGAAGTTAATGGGTGTTTGGGTCTGCAGTTAAGGGTCTGCAGTTAAAGGCTGTTTGGGTATGCAGTTTGCAGCCACAAAAATATTGTATTATTACTGAAAACTATAGTTATCACACTTAACACAAAAAGTATCTATACACAGAATATCGATAAAAAATTTTACATGTGTTTCAGATCTACTTGACCCGGCTCTTTCCAGACCATGTCAAGGAATTACCTGATAGACCGGTTACCCAAACTCATGAGCGCGGAGAACCTGAGTGTGTAATGAATAAGGTGTTTATTGATTGGTTCTATTGTAAAACAACAATTTGTCTGAAGGGAGTTTATCTCAGAATAACGTTAATAATCAGCTTGCGTACTGAGTGCACACCGTATATACACTCTTCATTCACGCTGCTATTCACCACTATAGAAATATATAATAAAAATTGTACTGAGGATAAAGAATTGATGATGAGAAATGAAGGGTAATTTTACACAAACCTGTACATCAAATGGTTTCCATCAAGAGTTAGATTGATCACTTACAATTTATATATCATTTATCTAACATAGTTTTAATCTGAAATTGTTTTTTAATAAGCTCTATAAGTAAGAGTCTAGGGAACGACAAAAATTTTGAACCTGTACTAACGGAAAATGGTATTAAGAGGATATGCGGTGTAAATTTTGCTAGAGGTAGCCATGGCCCATCAATGATCACAAGTAAAAACAATGTATGTTCAATAGATTAACCCAAAAATAACCCAGTCACTCAAAACTCGTCATTTAAATATGGATGTGATAACTCTTCAGTTATGCTACAATTATCATAACTTCCCAAAAATAAATAAATTCTATTTTTTTTCCAAAAAGCAAGGCCACAGGATTTGTATGAAAGACTTTCAAGAAGAAAGAAAATTACAAACCAGTGGAACATTAAAATGCTAACTAAACTTTCTAGTTTCTACTATGGATGGCGTCATTCCAATATATTTCCATTCTTAAAATATTAAACACTCATGGAGGGAAATTGATGACCACTAACACAGTAACACACCAATTATTTGTTTCTAGAGAATAAGTTTGAATTTTAATTTCAAAACGAACAAAATCACCATCATATAAACATCGATCGAATGATTTTGCAAATGGTATTATTTTATACTTTGACCTCAAAGTATGACAAAAAAATTACTCAAATAATCAACCCAAAACCTTAACTGTTCAAACATTGTGTTAATCGGTCCCAATAAACAACCTAAAATACCCGATTACCCGAACAACTATGAAGGGGTAGTAATCCTTAACCGACACTTTATATTATTCAGTGAATAGGTGATGCCTCATCAAAAACTGAAATATCTTATTCTTTTCTTCCGATATAACTCACTCAGTCACTCCTGTCAAAAAATATATAAAGATGTACAATAGAAAAATAAATAAAAGTAGCTAGATAGATACCTGGAAAAGAGGAGTAAATAATTGATTGGGACAAATTGGACAATCAGATACTTCACTATCATTAAGCACAGTATCATCAATTGCAGCCTCATTGTCAAATTCCTCTTCATCTTCAGACGAAAAAATAGTCATATGATTTTGCACCTCTATTTCTCCACCATTATCCACCACCTCAGTCTCGGCCTCAAACACGTCTTCATCCTCTAGAATTGAATCAGATTGTTGTAACGGAATAAATTCATCATCATCAACATCATCTAATACAATCCATGATCATACAGATGAAGCAGCTTCTTTGGAGGATAATCGTCTCCGTTTGAAGATTACTTCTTTTCATCTTCTTCGCTCATATCAAATATCGCCATTGGAATCACACCTGCAGAATCCAATTATTATCTTTTTATATATCTCTCCTCCCACCCTTTTCTATGTTAGATGAGGGTGTTTGGGACAACAAAACTGATAAAGAATTAACACTGGTCAAGAGCCATTATGCGACTCTACCCACCATCAACTCTAGGACATTCAAAACATCTGATGTCGCTCAGAACAAAAAGTGCAGGCATCAAACCTCGCCGCAAAAAAAACCTTATATTTATATATCGCCAAAAAGGATGCATCACCACCACAATATTATTAAGAGAAAAGAGCATATTCCAATTTGTTTTCTTAGCACATATTCCGATACCAAAATGGAACGTTTTTAACTCGCATAAGAAACTTACGTTAGAAAATTTGCATGTATCACAGCCACATAAATAGCCACCATCCTTGACAATTCCAATAAGCTCCGCCTGGATTTATGCAAATGGACGAACAATTCCCAATTAGTGTTCCATAATAGTTACCTCAAACTTTGAATCATGGTAGTTGAATAGATAAATCCTTCCCAATTCCCGAGGGGCGGGCATGACTTATGAATATTATTTGCATATTTTTCTATAGTAAAGAAGGGTGGTAAATAATTGTAGGTATATTTTATAGTTGATGGGCGGGTATGACTTATAAATATCATTGGAAGATATTAGTTAATGAATAATAAGATATAAACGTAAGAATTTGTATTTTATGTATCAACAATGGAAAATAATTGAATGTTAACAATTATTAAATAGTTAAAAGTTACAAATATATTCATAAGAAGATAGTGTATGATTTCAATTCAAATCTGAAATAAAACTTGTTTATAGTAAGCGTATGACTTAGAAATATCGTTGGTTTATTTTTTTATAGCGAAAGAAGAGTGTTAAACAATGGTTAGAAGGTGGACATGTAGAAAGAAAAGATCGTAAGCTTGAAAACCGGATTTAAGTTTGTGGTAAAGTTGTCGTATGCTTAAGAAAGGGTTGCGCCCATATTTTTTTATATCTTCAAATTAAGTTGTAGCCCGCCCGATGGGCGGTCTAGAATTATTAATATCATTGGAAAAAGTAAGTTAATGAAAAGAAGCTATAAACATACTAAATTATATATTTAATGGATTAAGAACGAAAAGAAATACATGTTTATCTTATATCAGAGAAAAAGTTACAAAGTGGTCTGCAAGAACAACGTATACTACCAAATAAACTCAAATGTGAAATACAACTTCTTTGTATACAATGTTTATTGTTGATTTTATGTAATTATGAACTTTATCACAACAAATAATCTCCAATCCTTTATTGCTCTTCACTCTTGAGACAGCCTATTGAAAACATTCATTATTTAGAGTAGTTACATAATATGTCCTTTCTCGAAATATCATCTCCATTAAATGGACGAGCTTGCTTTATCATAGTACGCACTGGCCTGCTCTCTGGTTTTCTAAGTGTTGCAGATGTCCAGGAGCTCTTAATATCTGATGATGAGCTTGATATTGACAACGAGGAGGAAGAATTTGTTGATGGTGATGAAGTGGACATTGATGTTCAACCCACTGAACAAGAACATCAGCCTGATCTAAAAGAGACTGAAGAGTCACCTTTTCAACTTGACGATGACTCTTCTGCCTTTTCAGACTCTGCAACATCTTCCTGCCCTGAAGATCTGAAGAAGTATGATGACATTCTTCCCTCACCGAAGACAATGGTCAAGTTTACGAGAAAGATACTCGAAGTTGTATGTTGGTGTCACGATGAATTATGGGATCAACATGTGGAGGTCACGCAAGTTATGATGATCTCAAAGTCAGAGTGGTTGAGAACTTTGAAGATAATGGTGAACACAAGGAACATATGTACCATTCTCTCCACACCCTGGATGAGCATCTGAAGAAGTTCCTCAAGGCTTTTCAGGATGCTCACACCAAACTCGACTAGATTAAAGAAGTAGTTAAGGAAGACCCTGCACTGAACAACAAGGTGCTTGAGGCTACTAAGACTTATGTGAAGCACTCTTCAAGCTTGACTGAACTCATCACCATGCTCAACAACTTAAATGCTCAGGGTCTCAATTCATCAGTGGAGGCGATTCAATACTCTTTGTGTTCTTTGGATAAAAATGTTGCGGATTTGGCTAAGTCTTCCTCTTCTATGGCCTGGAATCTCGGACCTAGAATGACTGCACTGGAAACATCTCAGGCAAATCTTGGAGAGAAAGTCACTGGTTTTCAACATGATTCTTCAGAGATCAAGTCTATGGTCTCTGAAATCTATCAAGCTTTCAAGGGTCAAGCAGCTCTCTCACCCTCAGTGCCTAGGTCAACTATTGCTATCACTGACGGTCAAGTAACAGTTGAGGGGGAGAATATCACTAAAGAAACTCCTTCTCACACTGAGGGGGAGCCAACTCTAGCAGTGCCAATCTCTCAAGTCCAACCAACAACATCAACACCATCATCAACAACACCACCATCTTCATCAGTCCCTCCTCAAGACAAAGATAAAGTCATACTGACAACGCCTGAGCCTATCAGGATTCCATATGAGATCAATGGCAAATGTACTTACTAATCTGCGGGCGAATGAGTGCCTATCTTGAGAAGAAGGAAAGAGCTAAGAAAGTGGTCAAGAATAAAGAAAGAGCAAGGCGCCCGGTCGAGGTTGTTCATGAAGAGGCTGAGAAAATAGGGATCGATACAAAGGCACTGGAAAGTGGACAAGCAGGTCTAAAGTTCAAAGTTGCTCAGGATGCTGAACTGAGTGCTCTGAAAAAGAAAAGGGTTGAAAGAGAGAAAAGATTGGCTGAGATCAGGCAGAAGAGAATCGATCATTACAATTGGGTAATGACGAATAGAAAGAGGCCTGAACCCATAACTGACATCAAAATTCATGCCAACACCAAACCTGCAACTCTTAATGTTTACAGAGGTCCTGACAACCGAACCTTTGAGGTTCATGATCCCTTCAAGTTTTCAGACTTTGGGATAACTGAGCTGGATAAATTGGGTCCAATCATAGAGAAGAAGAAGAATGCTACAGTCAAGAATCTCATGGACTCACTGAGCAAGAAATATGAGAAACTAAGACAAATTCTCAAGAACTTGGCATTCAGTCTCTTCTTCCAGCACCAGCAAATCAACTTGCCCCCTCTCAGCCTTCAAGGAGAAAGAGGAAGATCCTGGAGCGTGAACCAGAGATCAAGATCCATGGCATAGATTGTAATAGATCCGTCCCTGAAGGAGTCAGATTCGTAAATCATCTGGCTATTGAGCGACCTGAAAGAGGCCTGTTCTTCATTGATGAATTCGAGGACCCTACTTTCCAAAGGTGGGCGATATAGACAAGGCCGGATTGAAGCTATGGTTGGCTTTCTAGTGGTCTGCTACTCAAATCCGAGTCCGAGAAAATGCAAGGTTCAAGAATGACCTAAGGATCAAGATCACCAACACCTTGACCAAGACAAGTCAAGTCCAAGAAACCTAAACTTGAAGCTCTTGGATATCAAATGGATGAACTCACATCCGCAACAACAACACTACCTTTATCTTTTTGCATTGTAACTTAGGAACTTGTAATATATTTCTCAATGAGCGATGTATTATGTTACTCAATGTTCTTTAGGTGCTTTGTAGAATAGTCGATGAAAGAAGACCTTGCTCACTCACACTGAACTTAGAAACACTTAGGCTATTTGTATATCCAAATAGGGGGAGACTGTTGGGTTCGGTCAGTACCCAAAGTGTTTATGACCTTAAATACTAACAAGTAACTGAGCGCATAGTCACTCAGTGAGTCATCTTCAGGACACTTAGAACAAGACTTAGAAGAAAAGTATCTCCGCTCAGTGAG
This sequence comes from Chrysanthemum lavandulifolium, assembly GCA_022545495.1. Taxonomy (NCBI): domain Eukaryota; kingdom Viridiplantae; phylum Streptophyta; class Magnoliopsida; order Asterales; family Asteraceae; genus Chrysanthemum; species Chrysanthemum lavandulifolium. The sequence goes on along the minus strand of JAHFWF010000134.1, from coordinate 12,003 downwards.
GCGGAACTCAAGGGGTAAAGACTGAGTCAAGAATAAGATGATGGGTTCAGTGAGTGATGACAATAACTCACTGAATCCCATAACTCCTCATCAACTACAATCACTGAAGATAAAGAATGAAGACCAAGACTAAAGACAAGAAGATGAAGAATGGGCGGGACAAGGCGGGATCAGTTTGAATATATAAGGAGTCCTTATCAGCCATAAGTCAAACTTTCCCTGAAAAGATAACAACCAAGATCAGTGTCATCACTGATGATCACAAAGCAACTTTGTCTGTTACCCAATATAGCCTCTTGTAAACAGAGACAAAATACATCAGTATTTTGTCTTTATAGCTTACGTCAGTTTGTCTTTTAGGATATAGTTAAATTCTATACTTGTATAAATAGACATAAGGTAGGAGTGAAAGTTAAGCTTGTGCATTAAATATGTAAACATTCACAAGCAACTTTCACTCCTCCAAATACGACTATGTCCCTGAGATAGCTCATTGGTTCCTAATAGTTGTGCTTAGACTTAGCCTAAGCTTAGTGAGGAGTGCACACCATACTTGTCATTCAATCCCAAGTGTTGTTCCACAAAAACTTGGGTAATATATTTTTTTGATTCGTTTTAATAAGAATATAAACGTTGAAAAATCTACTGTGCACTTAATTTACTTATCTAGTTTAAACCGATTTTTCAATTACTTTGCTTTAGTCATGGATCACACTTAGCCTAAATTACTGTTTTGCTATTTGTGATACGGGAACAACAAAATGGATTAACGAGTTGGTATCGAGTTGAAAATCTTAACCCAAACCTACCCTGTTTATTGGTCATTTATGTCGACCTATCATAAACACAAACTTGTTTAGCCTTAAACTTAGCTTATTTATTTTCGTGCCGGTTTGTCTTTATCAAGTTGAGCTCATGCGTTATGTGTAGGGGTGTAAATGAGCCGAATAGAGTCGAGTACTGCCAAGCTCAAACTCGACTCGGTTAGTAAAACTCGAGCTCGCAACTCGACTCGAGCTCGTTCGAGCTTTGATTTTAAGCTCGAGCTCGCTCGTCATCTCAAACTCGAGCTCGATTCTTGCCACTTTTAAAGCTCGAAATCGATGAAAATGGGCATATCAAGCTCGACTGACCGATTTTACGTAACTATATGTATATAAAAGGTAAAAGTGTAATATCATTGAAGCTCGATAAGGGCTCATGAGCCTCACGAGTGAGCATATTCGAGCTCGAACTCGGCTCGAGTGTGTACTCAGTAGCTCGAGCTCGAGCTCGACTCGCTTATATCGAGTCGATTTCGAGTAATTTACGAAATCGATTATGCTGCCTCGCTTACACCCCTAGTTATGTGAGAAGCACCCATTAATAAAAAGGACGAATACGGCAGTATTTGAAATCACAAGGGCTCAAAACACAAAACTGATACATTGATCAAGAACCAAAATAGGGTTTAACACTGAAACCCCATAGTCCCTTTTCATTCATAAGAAAATGGGTGATAATCAGAAGCATGGAGGATTCAAGAGCTACGTATTAATCCACAACATAGCAAAGAGACACAATGTTGGAACATTAGCTCGCAGCGCCACAGCATTCGGTGTATCCGAACTCATTCTTGTTGGGCGCCGTGACTTCAATTCTTTCGGCAGCCATGGCTCCACTTCTCATCTCCCGTTTCGTCACTTTTATTCGCTTTCGGATGCCCGTGCTTTTCTTAAAGTAATAATAAACTTCCATATATTATTGTTCTTCTTAAACAAACTTTATTAAATGGATTGTATGTTGCAGGAAATTGATTGTGATATTTGTGGTGTGGAGATTACGGATGATGCGGCTGCGGTCAGTGGCCATCCGTTTAAGAAAAACACGGCTTTCCTTCTTGGTAACGAGGTACTATCAAATACATTTACATTTTAGTTATGTTTAGTACATACATTACATAAGTAAATGAACTACTTATGTTCCTGTTTTGACTCCCCTTTAGGCGATTAAGTAATCAGGACATGAATGACTTGTAACAAAGCGTGTAACTTACCCAGTGACTTTGTAACCACTCAGCGGTGGCCTAGCGGCTAAAGACTTGTGACTATCATCTCTAAAATATGTGAGGTCAAATACATGCTAGGTGCAAACAAATCACATGAAGTGGCCACAGTGCCACACCAACTTCCTGAACCTCTGTGGATTAGTCCAAAACCATGGTTACCCAACAAAAAACTAATTGTCAACAACGTTAGTTGTTTTCTGCTGTGAGTCTAGGTGTCAGTGTTGGTTTTTAGGTCTTGTACTCTTGTTTGTTACAGAGCTTTTTATTTGGGTGTTTTGCTTCGTGTGGTTCATCTATTGTGTGAGTTTTCTTGGTCTTAGGTGTTTGAGCATGCTATGCAATTTCTAGGTATTCGCTAGTTATTCTCAATGAAATTATAATGGCCATTAAAGAAACTAGTTTATTTTCCAACTAGTTGTATTTGGAAACACATATACAGGTATTTTCTCTTATTGTGTAGAGCACCTATCTTCTTTTTCTTGTAGTTTAAAGTATGCGAACCTAATGATCTTCTCAAGAGGCTGCTTTATAATCTTGATCGCTAGTTTTTATTTTTCTTGCAATAAAAGGTGAAAGTTTCTATCCAGACGATCTGGGTTGTGCTTTTATCTCATGTAACTTAGAATGCTTAGCTAAAAGGGAAATGGGTCAAAGTGGATAGATGCCAAAGTCTATCTTTGATGCATGCAGCTTTCTATATCGTTAATATTCAAATAGTTTGATTTTTAATTTAATAATCTTGTTTTGGTAATCATTGATTATCTTATAATTGCTTCAAAAATAATGGACACAAAAAAAGGTGTTTGCTAGTCAACCCAGTCTAGCCCTATCAGGTTTGAATTATCACCGAACCCTTTTATCTTCGAGCCTCTACTCACAGTTAGTAAGATTGCCTCAGTTGTTAGTATTGCTACCATTTTGCATGTGCTTTATTTGGTATGTTTATGCCCTTGATATGAATCGAGACAATGAGCATTACATTCCAATGTTGTTATCCATTTGTAGGGAAGTGGGTTATCTGCAAAAGAATGTGAAGTTTGTGACTACTTCGTCTACATTCCTCAATATGGGTGTGGCACCGCTTCTTTAAATGTCACTGTTGCAGCCTCCATTGTTCTACATCACTTTGCAGGTACGTCTACCATACTTTATATAGTAAAAGTATAAGTGAACCACAGATGCTCATGTCTATAACCCACATTAGGCTCTACACTCCGCTATTTGAGACTCGTTGTATTTTCCATGTTCAGTGACTATTGCCAACACAACTTGTTATGATTGCAAATCAGCTTTCAGTGACAACATAACATCTCTGACCAACATGTCTCAGTACTTAATCTTTGGTATCAGCAAGAACATTGATTGTTTCACAACAATCTCTTGTTATCAAATGGGTGCTAAAATATAAAGTAATACTTGCTCAAAAACGAGAGAACCCATTCATACAATGTCCCTGTCCAGTAAGGTTTTTACAGCAGTATAAGGTTTTTACGATGATCGTTAACTCATGTGAGCCTACTTAGCACACACCCCAAGATTTGGTGCAGTCCCAAAACAACGTTCTATTGCAAGCAAAAAACAAAGTAGAAACACAAAATTGGTAGTAGAGAATTATGGGATTTAGAGGAATCATATTGAACACAATGATAGCAAAGAATCGTAGAGATTTAGAGATAATTTGATGTGAAAGTTCTGAGCTTAGAATGAGGTTAACCATTTCCATTTACAAGCTAAACTAAAATGGATTTAGTACCATGATCATATTGATTTTGCCTCTTGATAATTAAAACCGAATATTCTGCCATCGTCTCTATACATGTCGTGATTACGTTGAACCACGTAACACTCATATTTGCTTACATACTCAAGAGTTGGTTTTAGCATCAAACTAATTTTAGTTTGCTGCTGGACGGGTTGAAAACTTAAGAGCTCTTCAGGACGATGTACAAAAGCAATTTTGTAGTGCTTGTTGTGAGGGAATAAGTTAATTAAATATATTTTTTGTCCCATTGGAGTCTCATGAGTTCTTGAACTTATCGAGTCAAAAAATACAAGTGATAATGTAACAACCACAACATAATGGATTAGTAAATATGAGCACTATGTGAGACAATGGAATCATAAGATTAGTGGAGATCATGAGAGGAAATCGGGTTTTTGAGATCTGGAGGCAAAATCTATTTGATAATTGGATCAAATTAAAATTCTTGTTTCACCTTTAAAAGGGGCGGTCAATCTTAAATTGAAAGTCACGATGTTCACATCAAAATGTTATTGTGTTACTCCGTATTTTGCTTCATATTATTCTCTTGTGTATCTACTACTGGTTATGCATTTGGTTATGCTGTTTTGGTGACAATAAATTGGATCAAATTAAAATTCTTGTTTCACCTATTAAAAGGCGCGTCAATCTTAAATTGAACGTCACGATGTTCACATCAAAATATTATTGTGTTATTTGCTTCATATTATTCTCTTGTTTATCTACTACTGGTTATGCATTTGGTTATGTTGTTTTGGTGACAATAAACTGTTTTGAGACTGCATCAAATCCTTGGGTGTGTGGTACACGCTTGCATCAGTTAAGTGAGCATAGTAGAAACATAAAGAACAATAACATTGCCCATATGTGTTTCCTTTTTTCTTTTCTCTTTAATTAATTTATTTATTTATTTATTTTGTCAAATAGTCTAGTCTTAAATATGAATCATAATTTCAAAACTGAGCATCAAAATCTTTAGAACGTCTGCAATACACAAGCTTGAAACATATATCAGTATTTTGCTTCTCTGTTTTTTAGATCCTGTCTTCATTTATTCTGGCATCAATTAAGGAAGGTCGTTGTCGCCTTTTATATCTTTTATATAATGTAAATTCACTAAATTTGATCCCCAAAATGTGACAAAGCTAAATATAAGTAACAACAACCAAAGAGATCTCCATCAAGTAAACACCCACCTAAATCAAATTAAACAAAACTGAAATATTTAAGCTTTTATTTGGTAGATACATCCAAAGGTAAATCCAGATTATGCAAATATTATTCACAAAGTAATTGTGGTTGTTTCATGTGTTATTGTATATTGTTTGATGGATATTGTATTTGCTTCAGTTTGGGCAGGATTTCCTGAGCGAACCCGTGATGGGAACAAGTTTATTGTGGCTGAAAGACCTGCGCATAAAGGCGGGCGTAACTTCAGTACTGAAACAGCAGAGTCTGTCACCGAGGAACGCAAGCTTAAAAGAGAAAGTGAGGAATTTTTTGACAAAATGGAAGAAACTGATTCTTCCGACAATCTTCTTGATGCAGTTTTGGAGATTAGTTTTTTTAAAACAAATCTTTGGCATCCAAGTGCTAATAAAAGTACCTGGAGTGTTACCTGGCTACTGTAAAGAGGTGAAATGGGGTCAAGTCTCAGTTTTCATATTTAAATCAGGTGATAATTAAACAGAGTTGTAGCAAGTTAGAGTTTGATTGGTAACATGTATAAGTTTGTAGTTTCTATAGTGATGTTTCGTGTACTAAAATGTGGACTAGGCATTGATTGGAAAAGATTATGCTGTTACGCTGAGCGAATGTCGAGGTAATTCAAGTTATGGTGGGCTCCAAAAGTCTGTTAGATTGTTGTTGTTTACTGCAATGTTTTAAAACCCTGTTTTTTAGTTGATCCGGTTGAATGGCCGGTTCACCGGGTCACTGGTTCAACCGGTTCGACCATCTGGTCAAACCGGTTTTCTATAAATTAAAAATTATAATTATTAAACTTACTAAACATTTATAAAACATGTAAAAGTAAATGCCAAACACATATTGAACATGAAAATTTTCATTTAGAGCAACTTTGTTTTGGTTATAGTATTGACTAGTACCCTTTTTTTTTCACAAGGATTCATTTGCCGGTATTCTTTAAAAGCACTAGTAACTTTGTCTATTACGTAGTATATCTTTAGTTAGCTGTCTACTGTATTGCAGCCATAGGCATCAATTTAAATGCATATATGGCTCATCCACATATTCTGTAGTTATACCACTTTTGTGGGCGTTTTAGTTCTTGAGTTCATCACTTCAAATACAAAAATCAGAAGTGTAGAAGCATGTTATCATAATAGTTTGCTCATAGTCGTCATAAGTGTTTTGTTTCCTTTCAAAAAATAATAATAAGGATTGAGATATTTTTAGGACCCGTTTGGTTTATAGGTAGGTTTAGAATTGGACTTGGATATGGTTTGGGATTTGAATTTAGATTTGGATTCGTTTTAGAGTGAAGAATGGGAGAGAGAAATATATTTATATAATAATTTTAATAATAAAACTATAATAAAACTATTATATAAAATATGTTATGATTGAAAAAGAAAAAAAAGTAAGAAAGTGAGAGACACAAGAAAAAGATAGGACCCACCACTTACATCAAATCCTCTACAAATCCGGTCTACTATAAAGGATTTGATTTTTGCACTTGCGATTCTGAACAGTTAATCTAACAGTAAATAAATTCAACCAAACATTTTTTTAATGTCAAATCAAACAAAAACTCATCAAAATCCCCATACCAAACACACCCTTAATGTTCAATTTGAACATGATATGTAATGTTGAGATTGTTGTGTGAGGATGAAATTAATTTCAAACAAAATTAAGGTTCAACAATAAATGCCACTTTTTCTTTTTTAGCTACAAAAAACTTAACATAGCTCATCATATTCAAATTAAACATGAGTGGTTCTTAATCCTAATAATAAATGTTGTTCTTCTCAAAGTGCTTAGGTTATGTGTTAATTTTATATACTTAGAGCCTAAGGTATGATAACTTAAGTTATTAAAAACATATAGCAACATTAGCGCCACATCATCTTTAACATTAACACAAAAAAACACCCCTTATAATAACACCATCTCAACACCACCTTTTGGGACCCATCTTGAGTTATAACGCCGTGTCAACACCACTGGAGTATGGTAAGGTCATGTCAACACCACCTTTTTTGGCCTTATGCATGTTTCAACTCAGGTTACCGTAGTAACTTGAGTTATAACGCCAATGAAAATGCAACCACTGGGGTATGATAACGCCGAATCAAATGTTATTATACCTTAAGCTCTTATTAACATCTATAGCAACTGTAAATTAGCACTTTATATCCATAAAAGTGAACTTGAAATGAACCATTCTTTTTAAGTTTTGGACATGATCATAAATTTTTTAGACAATCGTAACGTACAAAAGAAAATAAATGTTGGGATATAGAAAGTTAAAGTGCTGAAGTATTAAAGCATCTTGAGAGTTAAAATCAAGAAGTAAAAGTCTTGCTAAAGAATGAAGTCAAAATCTTGCTCGATTCATCAAAGTCTTGCATGCTTAAAGGACCGATATGCAAAAGCGTTAAGGATCATTATGTAATTCTAGAATGTTCTAAGCTTAATATAGTATTACTTGTCGTAAAAGGTTACAAATTGTAAACCGACTAGGGTTATCCTTAAGCCTATAAAAGGACCCTAGGTTGGCATTAGAGATCGTGTTCTTAGAGTTTTAGAGAAGTACGACATTAGAGTTTTAGAGTTGTTAAAGAATCGCATAACAAGCGATTCGAGTTATTAATAAAATCGTTGAAAGTTAAAGTTAATTCTTAGCTTTGTTAGGTAAACTCCGATACTTAATAGAGTTTGCTCGGTGTTTCATTGTTAATAACTTAGGATTTATCCGAGGTTATTAAACCATAACAAGCTATATAAGTTAGTTTGGTTAGAGTATATCGATCCAACAAGTGGTATCGAGCTTGTGTGGAAACTCGACTAAGAAGAAACCCTCAAAACCTACTTAACAAAACCCTAAAGATGTCGATGAAGCTGCACCACCACCATCAATCACCTCACCGAATACCAATCATCGAAGAAGGAGAATACGATCTATGGAGCATGAAGATGAGGCGGTACATTGCTATTACAGCACCATGCATCGTGGAATGTGATTGTCAATGGTAATGAAGTTGTGGACAAACTTATAGACATTCTGGACAACCAAAGCACCTAAACCCATCTTGCCACCGCTACAATAAGGAATCAAGAAGGCTCTCAACATACTCTTGTATGCCATTCACGATGGACACCTACTCAAGTTTCATGATGCTAAGGATGCAAAACAGGTTATGGGTGCTCTCAAGACAAGGTTTGGAGGTAATGATGCTTCCAAGAAGATGCACGTAAATCTGTTGAAGCAGCAGTTTGAAACTTTCATTGTTGGTGAAAGAAGGTCTTGATGCTCCTATGATAGATTCCAAAATCTCCTCAAAGATGCTAGAGTTATACAAGGCGAGGTATCTGTTGAAGATGCCAACTGTTCTTAAGGAGTTTGCCATCTACATGGCATGTGATTGCTACAATGATCGAGGACAACCTGGTTTGGACACTATGGACTTTGATGATCTCTACAACCATCTCAAGGTGTATGAGCATGAGATGAATGGCCAACAAGTTCAAAGTCTCACAAGATAGCTTTTGTGTCTTACGAAAGAGAGGCGTTACTTACTAAAAGTACCGCTACCTACTCAAAGTACTTGTTGGGTTCAAGAAATACCCAAACCCTTAATCTAGGATTTGAATAGAAAATAGCCCAGTGTTTAGTCCGTTAAACACTAATGTGTCATTGAGTGCATAGTCTCGGTGAGTCATCTTCGTGGATACTCAAGATGAGGCGAAGAAGAAGTCTCTCCACTCAATAAGGCGGAAATTAAAGGGTGAAGGCGAGTCAAGAAGAAGATGATGGATTCAGTGAGTAATGACAATAACTCACCGAATCCCTAAGACTCTCTCCAACTACTTACATCAAGACAAATGAAGTAGAAGACGAAGGATGTAAAGATCAAGAATGAGCGGGACATGGCGGGATAAGTTTGAAGCAGATAAGGCGGTACTTATCAACCAAAGTCAACTTTCACGAATAGCAAAGATCGTGCCTCGATGTCATCACCGAACTTAGGAAAGTAGTCTTGTCTCTTACCTAGAATAGTCTTTATAATGAGACAAAATACATCAAGATTTTGTCTTCTCAGATGATGTCGGTTGTCACTTAGGAAAGAGTCAAATATCATACATGTATAAATAGCATAAGATATGGAGTGAAAAGATTAAGCTTGTGAATTGTAAAACACACATACACGCATGAGCCATCTTTTCACTCCTCCAAATACAACTTAGTTCCCGAAATAGCTCGGTGGGCTCTAAGAGTTGTGCTCGAGACTTAGCCCGAGCTTAGAGAGGAGTCACCAAACTTTGTCATTTCAATCCCAAGTACTATTCATAAGTACTTGGGTAACGATTCTTTTGATTAATTTCTAATAAAGAATATGATATTGAAAATTACTTTGTGTGTTTTACTTGCTTTAATTTAGGTCGTTGTTCATCGTTAAATTGTTTTAAGTACTTAATTGTTTTTAAGCGATAGTGAATAGGGAACAACAAGTGGTATCGAGCAAGGCTAATTATAAAACTCGTTTTAGGCCGCTCTAAAAGTTTTAAATTAGGATCCTAAATGGTCGAAATTGATGTACCCCAACTAGTCGATAAAAGGGTGGAGCTTATTCATTTGTTGCCCTTAGACTTGAAGTTGGAAAATTCAACAAATGGAAAAAGCGTATGCTTTGCTATTTGATTGGGATGGAACCTTATTATATCAAGTGTATAAATGAAGGTCCATTTATCCCAAATCTATCAAGGTTTGCCTAAACACAAGCTCGATGGACTCGGGATGAGAGAAGAGTGGTCAACCAGGACCAAAGACTCAAAAGTATCATCATATCATGTCTTCTGATGATATTATGGAGTCACATAAGTCGTAGTACATCTAAACAAACCCGGATGACACGGTTCATAGTCACGAAGGTCCATCGATACCAAGGAAAACAGATTATGGACCGAAACTTGAGTATAATACCTTGAGGCTAAGGACTCGTAAACTCGTCTCAAACTTACACCGGTACAAAACCTTGTTAAATGAACTTTCAAATGATGGTGTAAATTGTCCAAACATGAAATCAATGTTGGTTTTATAAATGCAGTCTCCGAGAAATGGTTGAATTTATCTCGGGGACTAAGGAATGCTAACCACATTCGTAATCTTGAGCTTCACGAAATTTATGGGAAATTTGTCTATGAGGAAAACCTCATCAGCATTTATACCGACTTGAAAAATCTCGGAAGTCAAGAAGTCCCCACAACCATTTCCAACTCGTGTCAACCGCTTTTATTCTAACAACGTGATTCAAGATTTTCGTGAAAACTCGGATGATGAGGCAGATGAGAGGACAAGCGAGGAGTACCGAACGATTTAAACATTGAGTTTCGGAAAGAGCACTCCTCGCTAACTCTAAAAGGTTTATTCGAAGAAACAAAAGTTTTTCAAACGCTAAAGCTAATGAAGACACCGAATGTTTTAAGTGTCACAAAAGGGTCATTTTGCAAAAGACCGCTTTTCAAAATAATTTATGAACCTCTTACAAACCATCGTGGTCAAACCGGTCTTGAGCTTTAGCAAATTTCAACCAAAATCTTTCGGTCTCATCAAAATTTTCAAAACAAATCGATCAAAACAAAGTCGTGATTATGAAACCAAGTATAAGAAAGCAAAAGCTAAGCTTGCATTGCTTGAGGCCAATACCTCGAAACAACCATGTTAAATATGCGGGGTAAAACAAATGCCTCGTTCTTTGAAACCTTCGATCGATGAAGAGCCAAGATCATCGATGATGAAATGGTGCATGTCGATGCAATCGATGGCCCTCTCGAAGAGGACAAGCTAGTCGTTGGGAAGAATCATGTCGAAGCGGGAATGGGTCAACATCACAATGAAGAAGGTAAACATCTTACTTTCTATGGATGATGACTCTGATTGGCAGTCTTATATGAATTATCTTAATGTTGATCTTAAGTTCGTAGAAGAGAAAATATTAAATCATTTTTCAAAATACAACAAGCTAAGTTTTGAATTAAATAAGTGTAGAGATGAACTGCTTATTTTAAAACAAGCCAAGCTTGAGGTTGTCACTTTGAAAATTCAAAACACTGAACTAGTTAAGAGAAATCAGGCTTTTCAAGATGAACTTAAAAGGTACAAGATATTCTTGATAGTTGGATCCTAAGAATCCTGGGTCTTTGATCTTTGTGGGTGCCCCAGAGCAAAAAGAGAGTCATAGGTGAAGATCATCTCACGACTCTGCAACAAAGACCAAAGTTCAAAACCATTTGTGTTTGGTGGTATGATTACCAATATGCGACAACTTCAAATTCCGTGATTGGATTGAGCGGGTTAATCCCGAGAGTAAGCTTCTAAATTTCGATTCGGAAGGATTCTTGAGCACGAGAGCCAAGCTCTTAAGAGCATGCTCGGACTCACGATGTGCCCAATGGGTCTTGAACACATCTCGAGTCGGCGTAATCTCAAACACCGCTTCCACCCACGAAACCTCTTCGTGGTCTTGATCCAAGCTCTCACCACTCCTCTAAATTCAATCCTCACTCACCAAAAGAAAGGTCCGGACTTGGTAGAACCAACCTACAAAGACAAACAAAACAAATCCAACAAGAGTCTACTCCTACCGAGACTTCAACATCCTCTGTCCCCATCGGGCGACCAAATTCAAGAACTTCATCGAGCTTGTGAGGAAGGCGATGAAAAGATGGATTCCATCGAAAAGCCCCGATTCAATCAAGGAAACTAAGTCACCTCATCTAGCTCATCAAAATCAAAATCCACCAACAAACCCAAGCGAAGTGTGAGTTGTGTCATTACACTAGTCATACCACGACAACCGCTATAGAATCCTTTATTGTATGATCGCAATAAGGATGATCACGAATCTGAGACCACTTACAAGATGTAAGCTCACAATAAAGCAAACTATACCAAAGTTGGTCATCGGTATGCTTCATCCTCCAAAACGACTCTCAAGAATAGAGCAAA
>JAHFWF010000041.1:600000-860693 GCA_022545495.1 Chrysanthemum lavandulifolium | reverse complement strand
ATGGGTATAATTGTACCGCTCAATATAGTTTAGTGTATTAGTCATTAAATGCATGCTTGCATGTTTAGTCGATTGGTAAATGCAAAACCGCTGTTATCTCACGCAAGCTAGTCACTTGTGAATGACCAACCTAGTAAGAAACTCAAAACAGCTCACACACCAATGCAATTTAAGATCATGAGAATACAATGGATTCCGGTCGTTAAGTCCCACGGAGGATGACCGGTGTTTAACACAATCGGATGTCGAATAACCACTAAGGATAGTGATCGAAGGATTTTGGTTTTTGAGATTTTTATAAACTACGAGGAGATTAAAGGAAATTAAAAAATTAAAATATATTAAATAAACGCTATCACTATTTTTACAATGATGTTTTTGTTTTTATGTTTTTATAAAACTGAATTTAAAAACTACGTGACGTACAAATAAAAACGTGAAACTTACACAATATTAATCCTAAAAATATGAAAATGATATTTTTACAAACCTAATGATATAAGAAAATTTATAGAAAAAGAAAATTATTTTTATAACTAATTATCTAATTATTATTAATTAAAAACTATTTTTAACTAATTAATAATAACCTAAATTACAAGAAATTAGGAAACAAAGCTAGAAAAATGAAATTATGAAATGGAAAAGTCTAAAATATCAAACTAGAATTTTCAAAACTATTTTTATATTTTTCTGATTATTTTTCTATTTTCTATGAATTTTAAACTATTAAAAACTAATTAAATTACTAAAAATTACCAAATGAACTATGAAAAATCTGAAAAATTACTTTTTTCACTATTTATATTTATCTAAACTTAATAAAATTGAAAAATTATTTTTTTGGACTTTTTCTGAATTATTTGTATTAAAAGCTATTTAAATAATCCTAAAAACTGTTTTTAATTAAGAAAAATAGCAAACTGTTATGGAAAAATGTGAAAATTTCAAGAAAACTCTAAAATTATACTAGGAATCTAGGAAAAATAGAAAAATATGGTGTTGTTTGGAAGAAATTGGAACTGCTATAGTAAGTACTTATTAATAAGCACCTTGAATAAGCAAATGAGAACCAAGGACCACCAAATCTTCACAGAAGCTATTTTATGTTAAAATGACCCAAATGCAACTAGTTTCAACAACCTTTAACCTCTGATAAGCTAATTACCAAGATTTGGATGTTTTGGGATTAAGCTAAAAATCAGTGTGAGGTTGCTTCTTTTGACATGAAAATAAGCACTCAAGACAAGTTGAAAATTAAAACCAACAATTAGAACTTGTGATAGACCTGCTAAGTACTCTTAAACCAAAAATCGATCCTAAGAAGCTCAGGAGCTCTAGATAAGCTTAAAAAGCTTGAGAAAAGCTCACCGATCGAGCTATGTGTGGCAGGCATATGAGCCATGCTTAATGAGCTTATTTGAGTGCTTAAGAAAATTACTAAAATTATACTAAAATAACAATAAGAAAGTAGACCTGGCTAACTTAATAATCCCAAAGTTTGATTTGATTTGGTCCAAGAATGAACCCAAGAAAAATCCTTCTATTTGGCCAAAAACTGCCTTTTGCAAATATTTTGACTTTTATCAGATTTAGATACTTTGACTTTTATGATCTTTGGAACCAATTTTGTAACTGAGATTGATGTTATGTATTGTAACAAGTGTAAAGAAAGCAATGATGATGGATTTTAAACACAAAATAATGAACTGCAGATTCAAAATCTCAACAGAGAAACAGTGAGATGGATTAAGGTGAATTGCTGACTTTTAGCTTTACAGACCCAATCCTTTGGCTCAAATGAGTTTAATTTTACTTAACAAACATGAGCTAATAGAAATGAACAATCGCATAAGCCTTAAAAGATGTAAATATAAGCAACAAATCCAAACACCCTTATGTATACTATATTGCAACTTGAACAAATCCAAACACGAACCAACTTATTTTATGATCAAATTAACTTAATATGACTTAATATCGCTATTAGAATGTTTTAAAAGATTTAAACTACAATTACAGATTATGCATAGAACTTGTAAATCACTTACAATGTTCCTTTAGCCACCATGGCTTGCCAAAGAATCAAACCCGAACCACTAACCTATCGAACCACCTCATTGAACTCAAAACAAACCCATTTCCATGTCTGCATCATACCCAAAACCAATTCCAACTATAACCCAATATCCTCCTTTGTTGACTTCTGTTGACCTTTTAAGGGAACTTGATTGAAACTAGATAACAGGTTCACAAAAAGCTAAGATAAGCTCAAATAAACCTGTTTAACTTATTAAATAAGCTTATTGAAGCTTGATAACATGAGTTGAATTGAAAATTTGCAACAGTGAACCAAAATTCATGAAACTAAATGGAAACTTTGATTTAAGGTTTTAGATAAATTAAAACAACTGAACAACTTAGTTTAAGTATCATAGAGCTTAAGATTACAAAGTTTAGAGCTAATTAAGACATTTAAAAATAAAACGACATACAAGAAATTTTAAAAGCTAAGTTACTTCTTCTCTCTTGTTCCCTTGCCTCTTTTATGCATCAGTTGAGCTCACACGTGTCCTTAGAGCAGATCCCACCTCTCATTTTGGCCAATGAGAGAGTAATGAGTGTTTTAGCCATTTTTCCATTTTGGCGGGAAGTGGAAGTTTTGACTTGTAGGCTCAAACAAGCAACTAGGGGGTGGCATTAATTGTGGTGGTGGATGATGATGAGGTGGAAGAAAGTGGAAGGAGGTGAGGTGATGGGTTGCGAGAGCAAACAAGTGGGAAGCGGAGGTGGAAGAAAGTGAACAGTGGGGGCGCGTTTTCTGTCATTTGACTTTCCTTGACTGACCAGGGGTTCAAAATGGGAGGGTCCAAAAGGGAAAAGGCAGGGGTCCATGGGTATTGACAAGGTCCAATTGATTTAAAAAGGTTTAATAACTATAAGGACCTAATGTGTAAATCCTGAAATTCAAGGGACCATTTCTGCCATTTCATCAAAGTTACCATAAGGACTAAAATTGACAACCTTCAATAGTGCAAGGACTAAACTTGCCATTTTCCTATTTTCAAAGGACTATTTTTGCCAATTTCCAAAGTTCAGGGACTAAAGTTGTAATTTTGTAAATTTGAATCTCAAGGACCAATTTTGACAACTTTTGAATCCTTAAGGACTTAAATGATATTTTCTTTATTTGGTTTTACCAGGACTGTTTTGACAACTTTTCAAACTTGGGGACTAAAACTACCAATTATGCAAACTTGATACGTTTTCACCGTTTTTGATATTTTGCATTTAAAACATATAAAACACTTGTTTGTGATATTTTATCATTTTGATGCATTTCGAGTGTTTTCGGATGTTTTGCAGTTTAAATTGATACAAAATGATGAGTATTTACACACTCATCAATCCCCATTACTAAGATATTGCTAGTCCCTAGCAATGTTTTGAGAAAAATTAATGGATTTTATCTCTTTACCAAAAGCCATTACTTCGGAGTAGCCAAATGTTTCGAGTTCAAGTAAGAACCTTGGTACACCGATAACCATGTGATTTTGAGCAAACCACCGACTTTCAACGGATTTGATTTGTCTTTACCGTGCCGCTTTGCTACGGACTAGCCAACTCTTAGATAAAAATCTTTGGTGAGTCGATTACCAATTATGGTTTTCCAATCGCCTTTACCACAAGCCATAAACTTGCGGGCTAGCCAACTCTTCACTTTTAAGGATATGGTGAGTGAATACCATACAATTTGGGCAAATTGCAAGTCGTCAACGGATTTGAGATATCTTTACCAAGAGCCGTTTGCTCTGGATTAGCCAATCCTTTTGTTTATTAGACAAGGCGATCGATAACCAAATGAGTAAGTGTAAAACACTTACTCCAAAAAAAAAATTTGGCCAAAACGGGGAATTGATATAATTATATGATAAAATTCGTGAGAATTCCCCACACTTAGAAATGAATATTGCCCTCAATATTCAAAGTACCGCGGTTATGCCGAAACATAGAACGTAAAGGAAATACTAAGGCCATTATTTAGCAAGGATTTTTTTTTTTTTTTTTTTTTTTTTTGGAACACTCTTATATATACACAACATGTTTTGAAACTCCCCACACTAGGGTGGTACACGGGTGAAAACCCATGTAACATGCTACTGTTTTTTGATACCCGAGTCGCTAGCTTGACTCGATCCCGCATTCATTGGTTCATGGGGAAAGTTTGAAGATCCGGGACAACCACGGGGAATGTCCTCTCCAAAGTAATGCTTCAACCGATGACCATTCACTTTAAAGTTTGGACCATCGGGTTGAGATAACTCAATGGTGCCATAAGGATAAACCTTAGTGATGGTGAATGGTCCGCACCAACGGGACTTAAGCTTTCGAGAAAATCTTCAATCTTGAATTGAAAAGAAGGACTCGATCACCAACGTTGAAAACGCGGTTCTTGATTTTAGAGTCATGAATCTTCTTTGTCTTTTCTTTATAGATCAAAGAGTTCTCGTATGCTTGATTACGGAGTTCATTTAATTCATTCATTTGAACTTTCCGTGATCACCAAACCGTCGAATATCGGTTGGCATGCTTCAAGGCCCAGTATGCCTTGTGCTCTAACTCAACCGGCAGATGACATGCCTTCCGTATACCAGCTTGTATGGAGTACACCGATGGGTGTTTTGTAAGTCGTCCGGAAGGCCCAGTCGTCATCTAGCTTATCCGACCAAGAGGCACGGTTTTCGCCAACCGTCCTCTCCGTAATTCTTTTAATCCCGGTTTGAAACTTCCACTTGCCCACTAGTTTGGGGTGGTACGCGAGAGAGACGGTGAGTTACACCATACTTCGCATGACTCTTTCAAACCGGTCATTGCAAAATGCGTACCACGATCACCGATTATGGCTCGTGGAGTTCCAAACCTAGCAAAGAGATATTTCAAGAATTTCACAACAACTCGGGCATCATTGGTATGCAAAGCCTTAGCTTCAACCCATTTTGACAAGTAGTCAACGACCACGAGTATGTACTTATTTCCGCGAGAAGAAGGAAATGGCCCCATAAAGTCAATGCCCCGGATGTCAAAGATCTCACACACTTGGCGTTTTGTGGCATTTCATTCCTTTGTGAGATATTCCGTGACGTTGACAAGCGCCACAGTGCTTTGAAATTCGTGGCATCCTTATAGATAGTGGGCCAATAGAACCCGGAATCAAACACCTTCTTGGCGGTGTAGTTGGGGCTATGATGTCCCCAAGTGGGTCCAAAGATGGCAAGCTTTGAGAATGTCAATAGCTTCTTGACCATATACACATCGCTGATGACTTGATCCGCAAGAAATTTTAAACAAGAAAGGGTCGTCCCGAGTAATGTTTAACATCTTTGAAGAATTTGTTCTTCGTTGGGACGACATCCCTTTCACTATGAAGTTACCCGCATGGTAATTTGCGAAGTCGAGAAACCATGGGGTAGTAGAGTCTCCACGAAAAGAAACCGCATTGAGTGTCTCGAGAGGAAATGTTTCATTTATTTCCTTTTTCTCAAACACATCTTGGTGAGGGTTCTCTAATCGGGATAGATGATCGTGACTAGGTTCTCGGCTCCTTTTTATCACGTATAATGATATCAAATTCACGGAGGAGGAGAACCCAACGAGCAATCTCGGCTTTGCATCTTGTTTTGCAAAGAGATATTTGAGAGCCGAGTGGTCCGTGTACACCACGCATTTGGTCAAGATGAGGTATGGTTGAAATTTCTCAAACGCATACACCACACCTAATAGTTCTTTTTACGTAGTGGTGTAATGGGTTTGAGCTTCATCATAGTCTTACTTGCGTAGTGGATAGGTGAAAATGCTTTGTTTTACGTTGCCCCAAGACCGCACCGATAGCAAAATCACTTGCATCGCACATGAGCTCAAAGGGTAAATCCCATCGGGGCAACTAGAATGGGTGCTTCCGTAAGCCTTTTCTTTAGTGTTTCAAAAGCTTCGACGCACTCAGGAGAGAAGATAAAAGGAGCTTCTTTTTCAAGAAGATGGGTCATAGGCCGAGCGATTTTAGAAAAATCCTGTATGAATCTACGATAAAACCCGGCATGACCAAGAAAACTCCTAATACCTTTGACGGTAGTAGGATGAGGTAGTTTAGCAATAACATCAACTTTTGCTCTATCTACCTCAATCCCATTTTTGGAAATCTTATGGCCAAGGACTATGCCTTCTTTGACCATAAAGTGACTCTTCTCCCAATTTAGACATAGATTGGTGTCTTCACACCTTTTAAGCATTTTGTCTAAGTGGGAGAGACAAGTCTGAAATGAATCCCCGATGACTGAGAAGTCATCCATAAACACCTCCATTGTTTCCCCGATCATGTCGTGGAATATGGCCATCATACATCGTTGGAGCGTGCGGGAGCGCTACATAAGCCAAAAGGCATACGTTTGTAGGCAAAAGTTCCGTATGGGCGGTGAATGTGGTATTCTCTTGATCCCGTGGATCAATGGGGATCTGAGTAACCCGAGAAACCATCAAGGAAACAATAGTACTCATTCCTCGCTAATCTCTCAAGCATCCGATCCATGAAGGGTAGAGGAAAATGGTCTTTACGGGTGGCGCTATTCAACTTACGATAGTCAATACACACACGCCATCCGTAACCAATCGAGTTGGAATTAACTCGTTTTCTTCATTCGTGACAACAGCTTATGCCACCCTTTTTGGAACACGATGAATTGGGCTAACCCAAGGACTATCTCGAGATTGGGTAAATCAATCCTACATCAAGAAGTTTGATAACCTCATGTTTGATAACATCATGGATTTTGGATTTACTCTTCTCGATGTTGAATCTGCTGGTTTGAAGTCATCCTCCATCAAGATTTTGTGAGTACAAAATTCGTGGTTGATACCCTTAATGTCGGAGAGTTTCCAAGCAATTGCTTGCTTGTGTGACTTCAAGACCTTTATGAGAGCGATCTTTTCATCTTTACTCAAATCTCGAGCAATAATGACAGCAATTTATCATCGCCTTCAAGAAATGCATACTCAAGATGAGGTGGTAAGTCCTTAAGTTCGACTTGAAATTCTTGATTTTCTCAACCGACTTGACTTCCTTGTTATGAAGTTTGACGGGAGGGAGTGGAGGAGAAGTGTCCCGATTTAACAACTTCTCAAGGATAAGAATATCTCCTCCTGGATTAATCTCATGGTGATTAATCTCTTCCGAATTGCATCACTAGTGTGAGGGGTTGATGAGTGATCATCTTTAAGCATTTTCTCAATGAGAAGTATGTCCCCTCGATGTCAATTGGGCGTGATCAATTTCCCATGGAATGAATCACTAGCCAAGTATGCTTCAATCTCTTCCAAGATGAAGTCGCCTCAAACGGAGTGAGAGAAGGAGTAGAATTGGCTATGATAGGTTGAGAAGATGTGGTGATCCCCACTCACGTAATTATGAGAATAACCAAGAACTTCGAGAGTACTCTTCGAAGCAACATCAATGATATCTATTCGGTTAACCGACTCGTAATCATAGTTTGCGGAGTACCTCAAGTTTGATCAAGGTTAAAAGTGACGACTTCATTACCAACACGTAATGTGATTTCTTGCTCAAATACATCAATGAGAGCACGGCCCGTTCTCGTGAATCCTCTTCCAACAATGAGAGGAACCCGTGGATCAAGATCGAAATCAACAACTACAAAGTCACCGGAAAATGGAACTTTCCTACTTTCAAATACGCCCTCGGCAATTCCAAGAGGACGGGATATTGTACGATCCGCAAGCTCGAGAGTCATGCATGTAGGAGTAAGATCCGGAGAGAAAGTTTCTTCCATACTTGAATGAGGCATCGGGTTTATGCTTGCACCAAGATCGGCTAAGGCAAAGCATTCAACCATTCCCGAAATACACAAGGTAAGAGGAACTTTCCAGGATCTCCAAGCTTCTCGAAGCTTCTTCAAGATAACCGCAGAGCGGTTCTCGCTCGAAGGAGTTTTAGCCATTTCAAACAGACTTTTCCTTGTTGCTTAACATGTGTTTGAGAGTTGATGCAAACTTGGGCATCAACATGATAGCATCCGCAAGCTTATGTCAAAATGAAGTTCTTGGAAAATTTGAAAGAATTTTTCCATTTGTTGACTGGCTTTCTCGCGAGCTTTTGCTCATGTAAACGTGATGGGTAAGGAATAGAAGTTTTGGATTTTTACCAATGGGAGCTACAGGAGGTTCAAAAACAACTCTGGATTGGATTTTGGTTTCGGACAACCCGAGGATGGACATTGTTGGTACTTCCGTTATTAGTAGGAAGTTCCTTGTCCTTTGTCGCCTCGGGTTCACTTTCCACTACCTTCGGGAGAAGAAGAAGAGGTAGTAGGAATAGCGGGTCCATCATACGAAACACCACTTGGTTGTGATCGCCTTTGCATCGCCCCTCGGATTAGCGATCGTGTTGCTAGGTAAAGTACCGAGCCCGGGGTCGATCATTTAAAGACTTCTTTAATTCATGATCCGACCGACCAACAACTGTTTGTCTCCTCTTGAGTCTTCATGAATTGCTTTAAAAGCTCATCGGATGTTGACACAGAGGAGGTGGAGGGAACAATTTGAGGCCGTATGTTCGGTTATAGCGAATTCCCTTGATTAGGGTTCATATTTCCACGAAATTGATTCCCTCGATTGTAAGTGTTTTGATTAAGATTTCCTTGATGTTGGAAACCTTGATTGTGTCCGAATAGAAATTACCTTGGTTTTGATAACCTTGGTTCATTCTTGGTTGGTTCGATTCGGTTAGGATTCGTTAAAACCGGGTGGTGCTTGATAAGTGTTAGCACGGTAGTTTGGTTCATTTTGAGGACGGTATTGATTACCTCCTTGATTTGAAGTACCGGCTATAGCATTAGCTTCAAACGGACTACCATCGGTGGCGATCACATTGTAGTATGCATGAGGACCACCACAAGTAACACAAACTTCAACTTTCTTTACTTCACCATATGATGGTGCTTGTGAAAGTGACTTTCTTTTGGTTAGCAAGAACCAAAGCTCGAACAATATCCGTGAGTTTGTCAATCTTAGCATCGGTGCTAGATGTACTCACGGAGATGAAGTAGAAGGTCCAACATTAGACTCGAGTATGATATGTCTTTGTGCGGAAAGGATGGACACGGGACTTGTTTTCAATGATTTGCAAGGCTTCTTTTGTGGTCTTGCTCAAGAAATTACCTCCAGCGGAGGCATTTAGAGAGTCTTGATTGGCACGGTTCGACCATTGTAGAAAGTATCCATTTGCATTAACTCGGTAAAACCATGATGCGGACACTTGCGAGTAAGTCTTTGTAACGATCCCATGCCTCCCGAATGATTCATCAAATCTACGAGAAAATTTCATTATCTCATTCTTAAGACTTGTAGTTCGGGATGGAGGATAGAATTGTTCACAAACTTTGTGACTAGATCTTCCCATGTCTCAATGGAACGAGGGGTTGTTTCTCAAGCCAATTCCGGCTTGTCCTCTAGAGAAAATGGGAATGAAAGAAGCTTGATAGCTTCATGGGGACATTCTTGTACTTGATGGTAGATGCAATCTTGTTAAACCATCGAATGTGTGCATGAGGATCATCCCGCTCAAAACCATAGAATTGGCTTTGGGTTGCAGTTAAGTAACCCGGTTTTGAGCTCAAAAGTGTCGACCACGATGGTCGGGACAACAATAGCATCTCCGTAACCCTCGATGGGTGCTTGGAGAAGCTCATTCATCGGCTTGTCTTCCGCCATTATGGCGGTGGTGGTGGTGGTAGACGTTCCTCGATCACGGTGAAGGAGCGAACGTCCTCTACGCTCTTGAGGAATCTTTCCAAGTTCGACAGTGGACTTGTAGAATCGGAAGAACGAGTGCGCATGCACTAAGTATAAAAATCAATTTTCAAAACAAATGCGAGGCAAAACGACAAGTGAACTTAACCAATAATCACAAGTGAAATGGCTTCTTTGAAAAGGTACACCAAATCACAAGGACACAAAGGCAAGTTTTAAATCGATGTTCGAACTTATTATGGTCGCACCCCGGTTAGGTAGTGCCTTGCCTTGATTTGCGGTGGTTGATTTTATGTATATATTAAGTATCACCGAAAAGACGTAGGTATAGATTTGTCTTGATGGGTTTAAAAACTTTTGGACAATATTTTGGTATCGTCTCGTTTAACCAAATCGTATTTCTTTAAGAATCACCTTAAAAGAAACACAAGCTAGAAAACGTTACGATTGTTTTGTTGTTTTATATTTTGTTTGGTGTTTTAACACTTTAGGAAAAGTGTTAATGAACTTTTGATTTTGTTATAACTTTACAAAAATTTTTACAAATTGTGGTATATGTGCAAGTACGGTCCGAAAAATGCTTAGAACACGCTTACGACCTCCCGACAATGGCGCGCTAAAATTTGATTGGTGCAAAACCGCAAGTTATCTCACACAAGCTAGTCACTTGTGAATGACCAACCGTAAGAAACTTAAAACAGCTCACACACCAATGCAATTTAAGATCGAAGAGAATACAAAGTGGATTCCCTGTCGTTAAGTCCCACGGAGGATGACCGTGTTTAACACAATCGGATGTCGAATAACCACTAAGGATAGTGATCGGTAAGGATTTTGAGATATTTGACCTAAAGATAAGATTAATAAATTACAATGGCTTAAATGCAAATTAAAGGAAATTAAAAGTTAAAATCTATTAAATAAACGCTATCACTATTTTTACAATGATGTTTTTATTTTATGTTTTATAAAACTTAATTTAAAACTACGTGACGTACAAATAAAAACGTGAAACTTACACAATATTAATCCTAAAAATATGAAAATGATATTTTTACAAACCTAATGATATAAGAAAATTTATAGAAAAAGAAAATTATTTTTATAACTATTTATCTAATTATTATTAATTAAAAACTATTTTTAACTAATTAATAATAACCTAAATTACAAGAAAATAGGAAATAAAGCTAGAAAAATAAAATTAAGACTTGTAAAAATCTAAAATATCAAAAGAGAATTTTCAAAACTATTTTTATATTTTTCTGATTATTTTCTATTTTTATGAATTTTAAACTATTAAAAACTAATTAAATTACTAAAATTACAAAATGAACTATGAAAATCTGAAAAATACTTTTTCACTATTTATATTTATCTAAACTTAATAAAATTGAAAATTATTTTTTGGACTTTTTCTCGAATTAATTGTATTAAAAGCTATTTAAAATTCCTAAAACTAATTTTAATTAAGAAAAATAGCAAACTGTTATGAAAAAATATGAAAATTTCAGGAAAACTCTAAAATAATATCCCGAATCTAGGAAAAATAGAAAAACATGGTGTTGTTTGGAAGAAATTGAAGCGCTATAGTAAGTGCTTATTAATAAGCACTTGAATAAGCAAAAGAGAACCAATGGACCACCAAATCTTCACGTAAGCTATTTTATGTTAAAATGACCCAAATGCAACTAGTTTCAACAACCTTTAACCTCGATAAGCTAATTACCAAGATTTGGATTATTTGGGATTAAGCTAAAAAAAGCTGTGAGGTGCTACTTTTACATGAAAATAAGCACTCAAGACAAGTTGAAAATTAAAACAAACAATTGGAACTTGTGATAGACACGGCTAAGTACTCTTAAACCAAAAATCGATCCTAAGAAGCTCAGGAGCTCTAGATAAGCTTAGCAAAAGCTTGAGAAAACTCACTTTGATCGAGTGTTGTGCAGGCGAACATATGAGCCATGCTGATGAGCTTGTTTGAGTGCTTTAGAAAATTACTAAAATTATACAAAATAACAATAAGAAATTAGACCAAGCTAACTTAATAATCCCAAAGTTTGATTTGATTTGGTCCAAGAATGAACCCATGAAAAATCCTACTAGTTGGCCCAAAACGGATTTTCAAATTTTTTGACTTTTATCGATTGAGAACTTTGACTTTTATGAACTTTGGAACCAATTTGTGGATTGATGTTATGTATTATGATTAAATGTAACTAAAAGCAAGTTATGATGGATTTTAAGCACAAAATAAGAAATTGAACTTCAAAATCTCAACAGAGAGTATTATAGGATGGATTAAATGAAGTTTGACTTTTAATGTATGCGACACAAAACTTTGACTCAAATGAGTTCAAATTTACTTAACAAGCATGAGCTAATAGAAATCTACAATTGAACAAGCCTTTAATGCGTTATAAGCAACAATCCAAACACTCCTTATAAATACAGATTTGCAAATTTAGATGAGCCAAATACGAACCAAGCTAATTTTATGATCAAACCGAGTTAAATTTACCTTAAATATAACTAATAGAACAGTTTTAACCATTTATAACTACAAAACAAATTATGCTATGGAACTTTGAAATCACTTACAAATGGTCCTTTAGCCACAATGGCTTGCCAAAGAACCCAAGAACCACTAACCTATCACAACCAACCCTCATTGAACTCAAAACAAACCCATTTCCATGTCTCATCATACCCAAAACCAATTCCATACCCAACCCAATCTCCTTTGTTGACTTTGTTGACCTTTCAAGGGAACTTGATTGAAACTAGATAACAGTAAGCTTACAAAAGCTAAGATAAGCTTAAATAAACTGTTTAACTTATTAAATAAGCTTATTGAAGCTTGATAACAAGAGTTGAATTGAAAATTTGCAACAATGGAACCAAAATTCATGAAACTGAATGGAAACTTTGAATTGATACTTTAGATAAAGTTAAATACAATAAAATACTTAGTTTGATATCATGAAACAAGATTACAACTTAGAGCTTAATTAAGACACATAAAAATAAAATACGACATACATTAAATTTTAAAAACTAAAACTTCTTCTCTCCTCCTTCTTCCTCTTTTATGCAAAATGCTCCACGTGTCCTTAGAGCAAATCCCACCTCTCATTTTGGCCAATGGAGAGTTTGAGTGTTTAGCCATTTTTCCATTTTTTGGCGAAGGAAGTTTGACTTGTAGCTCGCATCAAAACAAGCAGGGGGTGGCATTTATTGTGGTGGTGGATGATGATGAGGGGTGAAGAAAGGAGAAAAAGGAGGTGATGGGAGGAGTTGCGGCAAACAAGTGGGAAGAGGATAAGGGAAGATAAGGAGGGGGCGCGTTTGTTCGTCATTTGACTTTCCTTGACCAAAGGTCCAAAATGGGAAAGGGTCCAAAAGGAAAATGGCGGGGTCCAAATTGTTTTGACAAGGTCATATTGATTTAGGTTTAATAACTATAAGGACCTAATTTGCAAATCGCCAAATTATGAGGGACCAAACCGCCAATTTCATCAAAGTTACCATAAGGACTAATTTGACAACCTTCCAATAGTACAAGGACTAAACTTGACATTTTCAAATTTTCAAAGGACTATTTTTGCCAAATTCCAAAGTTCGAGGACCTAAGTTGTAATTTTGTAAATTTGAATCTCAAGGACCAATTTTGACAACTTAGGAATCCTTAGGGACTTAAAATGATATTTTTCTTTATTTGGTTTTACCAGGACTGTTTTGACAACTTTTGAAACTTGGGGACTAAAACGCCAATTATGCAAACTTGATACGTTTTCACCGATTTTGATATTTTGCATTTAAAACACATAAAACACTTATTTGTGATATTTTTATCATTTTGATGCATTTCGGTGTTTTCGGATGATGAGTATTGCACACTCATCGTCGATGTAGCCGTTGACACTTCTACATATATTTTAAATAGAGTCTTAATACGTCTTTTCTTAAACAAAACACCATATGAACTTTATAAAGATAAAAAGTTAGGATATTTTAGAGTCTTTGGTTGTAAATGCTTTATTCTTAATACTAAAGACTATCTCACCAAGTTTGACCCAAAGTCTTATGAAGGTGTATTTCTTGGTTACTCTCAAACTAGTAAAGCTTACATTGTCTTAAACAAAGAAACAATGATAGTCGAGGAATCGTTGAACATAACATTCGACGAAAAGTCCACCTCCTCTAAGACATCACCTTTGGTAGATGATGACTTAGTTGAAAGTCAAATGGTAGAAAGTCAAGAAATAATAACAAGGAAGATGAACCATTAAATAATGAGATTATAAACATCAAAGAATCTAAAAGTCATCCTTTAGAAAAGGTCATAGGACAACTTAATCAAAGAACCTTAAGGTCATAAGCCCAAAATCAAAGTAATTATTTTTGTTTTGTATCCACCATTGAACCGAAAACATAAATGAAGCAATAAAAGATGAATCATGGGTAATTGCCATGCAAGAAGAATTAAACCAATTCGTTAGAAATGATGTTTGGAAATTAGTTCCAAAACCTAAAGATCAAACTATAATTGGAACGAAATGGGTTTTAGAAATAAAATGGATGAAAATGGTGTAGTATCTAGAAACAAAGCTAGGCTTGTTGCACAAGGTTATAATCAACAAGAGGGATTGATTATGATGAAACTTATGCACCGGTAGCTAGACTCGAATCTATTAGAATATTACTTGCTTATGCATGTGCTTATGACTTTAAATTATTTCAAATGGATGTTAAAAGTGCGTTTCTTAATGGGTTTATTAACGAAGAAGTGTATGTTGCTCAACCTCCGGTTTCACCGACTTTGAGAAACCACATCATGTCTTCAAACTCAAGAAAGCATTATATGGTCTTAAGCAAGCACCAAAAGCTTGGTACGACCGACTTAAGACTTTTCTTATTGATAACAAATACACTATGGGATTAGTAGATAATACTCTTTTACCAAGAAAAGGACTCACATATTATCATTGTTCAAATATCGTTGATGACATTATATTCGGATCAACTTGTCAAGAGCTATGTGATGATTTCTCTAAAATCATGCACGACGAGTTTGAAATGAGTATGATGGGTGAATTAAATTTCTTTCTAGGACTTCAAATTAAACAACTAGAAGATGGCATATTTTTTAACCAATCTAAATATATAAAAGACATGCTTAAGAAATTTGGTCTTGAAGATTCCAAACCAACTAAAACACCCATGTCCTCGGACACTAAACTCACCAAGGATGAAGAAGGTGAATCCGTAGATAACACTAAATATAGAGGAATGATTGGTAGCCTACTCTATCTTACGGCTAGTAGACCCGACATTATGTTTAGTGTTTGTCTATGTGCTCGCTTTCAAGAAAACCCAAAGGCATCACACTTAGAAGCCTTAAAAAGGATTTTTAGATACATTAAGGGAACAACGTGTTTAGGATTATGGTATCCCAAAGGAACGGGTGTAGAAACCATAGTGTATGCCGACTCGGATCATGCCGGTGATTATGTCGATAGAAAAAGTACAAGTGGTATTTGCACTTTTGTTGGACATTGTCTCACCTCATGGTTTGCAAAGAAGCAAACGGCTTTAGCCATCTCAACTCATCAAGCCGAGTACGTCTCACCGAAAAGCATGTCAACAAGCTCTTTGGATGAAGCAAGCTCTCGTGAGATTACGAATTCATCTCAACGACATTGTGATACTTTGCGACAACAAAGGAGCCATCGATCTCAACAAGAATCCCGTTCAACATGCTCGTACAAAGCATATTGAAATCATCATCACTTTCTTCGCGACAATGTTCAAAAGGAAACATCTCAATCGAGAAAGTATCCTCCGAAGACAACATTGCCGACATCTTAACTAAGCCTCTTAAACGAGAACCTTTTAATCTTCTTAGACTTGGTTTAGGGTTAATGGAACCAAACATGTAGGATAAACATAGCCCAAAACATTAGAATAGTCAAAACAAAACAATTTTGTCTTGTATCTCCATCGTAGCCACGACACCAACGACAACAAGGACGGAACCAAAATTTGGTGCCGTCTGGTCCGTGGTGTCATGAGTGGCAAAACTACTACCTACAAAACATCTTCTTCCTCAAAACCCACTTTACCAAAACGTGTAAACATTAAACCAAGCTCATTATTGACACCTTCCCACTCACTAATCATTGGAGATAACATCATTGTAAGTATCCTAACTACATTTTATCTCTTAATTCGAGTCTAGGATTCTTATTTATGCACAAAACTATCACAAATCATTACATGGGGTTTTATGTATGCTTTTATACTAAATATGAATTCAATTGGCAAATTGCATAACTAGTCATTGAAATTAGGTACTACATTGTCATATTGCATAAACAAATCATGTTTCCCACTAATCAATAGATAATGACTATAAGGCCTTATTCAAATAACCAAACACCCCATGTCAAAAAATTTGAAAAGCTTCTCACTTGTAGGAAAACAATTTTTCATTGTTAATACTAATAGAAACGTTAAATTTTCATCACTTGCATGCTCTTGAATACTAAAGGTATTGCATAACTAATATGCATTCCTGGGTATATTCAAATGAAGCCACATTGAATTAGGAGCATTTGGGTTATCTCATGGTATTTGCCAAACACCCCACTAAAACCATTTTGTGCATAAAATGAGTCGAGATAACCGCAACTCCAAATTGTTTTCATATAGGCACACACTAGAACCAAAACGTTAAAGTTTATTCTCATTTTAACATATCAATTCTTGTCCTTAGGAATAACCATGGTAGCCGCAAGATTCTATGATCACAAAGACACCCTTAACTACATTCCCAAACACCACAAAACCAAAGGACTTTCCAAGGAACAAGTAGAAATATTTAGGGGTCTAGAATCAAGGTACTTCCATGAGGGTAGAACCATTCACTCATCCTTCCTTGAAAATACCAATCTCCGTGAAGAACTAGCCGCCATTCAATTCGATTGTCTCCTTGACATCGATGAACCAATTTGTCCTAGGTTTGTGTTAGAATTTTATGCTAGTGTGACCGGCTTTAGTGATGAAGATGATGATGAATTTTGTCTTAGGTTTAGAATCAATCAAAATGACTACACCATCACATTAGCCAACTTTGCTCGAGTGCTAGGAATTCCCAACCGAGGGACTTGTATCTACTCGGATAAATGGTCACTCATCGTTCTTGATGCAATCAATGACCGCACTCTTCCTTACCAAACCCGTTTGGCCGATAAGGATGTTATCCGTGAACACCTATTTAACCCAAAGGGTGATACAACCCGTGTTACCCGAAAGGGAAAAAAGGTAAACCAATATCCATATGGAATGGAGCTAAATGAACTTAAGCCCGAATTTAAGAAATGGGAGGAGCTACTTAGAGCCAACGTCATTAGCACCATAGGAAATAGGGATCACATAAACGCTTGCCTTTGTCACATGCTCTAAAACTTGTCCACCCGACAACCATTCAATTTAGCCTACTACATCGCTAGGAGAATGATTGATATTCCAACTCAAGGATCGGTTGCTCTTCCATACGGGACGCTTCTCACCCGTCTCTATAGAAACTTTGCACCAATTCCACCAACCCCAAAGGGATGCACCTTCACTATGAACTCATCCTCACATCTTTGTACCTTTGAGTGATGAAAGAGTTGCTAAGACAAAAGGCAAGAGAGCAAAACCTCCAACTCCATCATCATCATCATCAAATAGCTCCGAGGATGGTCTTCCAAGCTCTCGTCTTCCACCTCATGAGTATTATGCGTCTCTTCCCGAGATTGAAAATGAATCGGCGGAATTCAAGCAAACTAAGGGAATGTTCAAGTGCCTTGGTAGGATGATGAACAAGATTTACAAGAAGTTGGACAAATGAGGGTACTTTAAGGAGTGTTTGGAACAATACATTATCGTTAATGTTTGATACTATTTAGTTGTTTTTATTATGTAGGATGATAATATAACTTGACACAATGTAGTATGCTAACAATCTCATGCGGGGATAGCACAAGTATGCTATCAAATTTTACCCATTTTCACTATAATGTGAAAATCAAAAAGCCTTGCTCAAAATCTATGCTCCACTATGTTTATACATGTGTTATTTACTTTTCTAACTAGAAATGTTTAGTGTAACATCTTTTGAGAAAAATTTCGTGTTTCGAAAAGTCCCCGACACCTAAAACATACTATGTCTACTTTTCTCGACTCCACGGATCGACGGCACCAACGATTTGGTACCGTCTGTTATGTGAATTGTACCGCCGTATCTGTATGCAGAGGACCAGCGGCACCCTTTTAGGGTTTCGTCCGTGTAAATTTTGGTGTCGTGGATCCTCCGGTAATTTTCGAATTTCGACTCTTTCGTGATTCCAAATTACCATCCATTGCTTATAAATCAATCTTAACTAGTTTATACTCTTATTAGAACTAGTATAATTTACTTAGGTATATAAGAAATCCATTTCCACCAAAATTCAAAATTTGAAAAATCCACCCAAGGAGCCCTTTTGCATAAAGGAAGGAACCAAATTTTGGTACCTTCAAATCCGTGTAACTCGATTGTTAGGATCTTCCACTCATTAGAACACATTTATTGCAAATCTTTTCTTCTTCACTCCATCTCTCTTGTATGGATTGACTTGGGTGATATGACTAGCATTCAACCCACTTCCAAATCATTAGGAACCTCATCTCTTCAATGGTTTAACATCAAATCAAACACATTTCTCCATAATTTTTCACTTCTATAAATTGAGAGGTTTTACCATGATCATCCTCACACCTTCTTCATTCTTACCATTATCTAGCAAAGAAAAACCCAAGTCAAAAATGACAAAATCCTCTCCTAAACCTTGCAAGAAAACCGCTAGAATTAGTGTGAGGCCTTGTTGCTTTGTTAACCTTAGCTCCTCATCCGAGTCTTCTCCACTCACGATCTCATCTCCCATCCGAGATGATACAAGCCTTACCTTGGCTACACCTACTCAATCACACATTGTGATCACCACTCCACCACCTACAAAAACACCAACTTCACCTCCACCGCACCCATCCAAACATCCAAACACCTCACCACCTTCACCACCAAGGTCTCCAACTCTTATTCCTATGGAGTTATTTTCCACACCACCAACTTCACCAAATCCTTTCTTAGAGGACTTGGAAGACTTGCCTCCTAGGCCAAATCATCCACCACCATTGCCATCTTTTGGCACAATTGAGCGAATTGCTCATGAGTCACCAAGGTCATCTTTTGACCCAAATGCCCCACTAGGGCCAAAACCTCTTCTCTTCCACCCCATTCACAAAGACATTCATGGTCCTTTGTATGGGGACCATCCACTCCAAACATCAATGTCCCCTCATCTTGAGGACATTGAGGAGTGCATGTGGGATGCCAATCCCACTAGAGAAGAGATTCAAGCGGAACTCCACAACTTCCACCAATTCAAAAGCATGGTGGATTCTCACCTTAGTGAGACTATGCAAATGCAAAATGTTTTGCTAGCCTCCATCATGACCACCCCAAACATCTCCAACACCACCAACACATCTACCATTCCACCACCACAACCTTCCCAAACATACTATCCTCCTAGGCATGGTTGCTCAATTTGTGAGCAAACGACCCAAACCGTTGAAAGGGCCCGGGTTATGGTCCATGACTTTCAAGAGGAAATGAGGTTCATCCTCAATCACATCCTTGAGCGCCTCAACGCTCTTTCTCATCCACCATCTCATTAGGATGGTCATAGACTAGCATTTCTAGTTTTTCTTTTCTTAGGATTATCTTTATTTTCTTGTACTAAAACACATCATTGTGTTCTCTTTTCATGATCTTTATTCATGAAAAATTTTAACTAATGAATGATGTTTATTATATTGTTGGTGCCATTCCATAGTGTTTGGAAATGCTTGTGAATGATCATTATTACTAACATTTTTTTGTAGCTTTATTTTCACAATCCATGTATTTTCCCATTAAGCACCCAATTTAGGGGGAGCCTTGATCAAGGGGGAGAAAATGGCTTGGGCTCATTACATTCCGCATAGCCTCTTCTTTTGTTGAGACAAAAAGGGGGAGAAAATATAGAACTTGAACTTGTTTACATTTTACTTTTCCGAAAAGTCAAAGCGCATACATTGACTTTGTGAAAAGTCAAACATGATACCTCATTGATAATACTTGACTTTTCTTAAAAAGTCAACATCATGCATACTAGTGAATACTTTGACTTTACGAAAAAGTCATACATCATACACTTGCATTATCATTTCCTTTTCAAGTTCTAAAACTAATATTTTATAACTCTTGCACAAACTTTGTATCTTTTATAAAATAAAATTTATATTTTGTCCTCAACAAAAGGGGAGATTGTTAATACAAATATCGTCATTAAACGTTATTTATATTTTTGATCTTTACCTAAGTTTTGTTAACGACAAAAGTAAATTTAATTTATATAAAAGCTTAAAGCTTGTCAAGTTTAATAGATATTAAAACAAGCTTTTTCAAATAATATCTTCATCATCTAAGCATTTACATTGTGACTAATCATATCTCAATATGAGTCTAAGCATAATGTATGATAGTAGTTTTAGAATGTTTTAGTTTCTTAAAACTAAACATTACTTATGCATTTGCATATTTCTAAAATAGAAAGACAACATATGACATCATGTAATGCATCATGGAAATCATTGAAAGATTTCATTAGATATTTTGTGTGGTTTGTACTCTTCATATCTTACACAATCTTACATAGATATGGTTGACTTTGGCAAGATTTTGATATCTTGGTTGTCGGACTGGCGGTACCAAAATGGTACAGGCGGAACCCTTTTAAGGGTTCCGTGGTCCGTCAGACGCTCTCATCCATTTGGCTATAAATAGCAATGCCAAACCAAGTAGGTTTTTATCCCTTTCCATCATACTCTCATACATATCTTCTCTCTAACCTTTCTAACTCAGTTTCATATCATATTAGTGATCTCTTTTGTAGCAAAGAAGATCAAGTCACATTCAAGCTTCAAAACGAGAAGTTAGAAGTCTTGTTTGTTTAGTGTTGTATGATCTAGTGTTGATTCATACTTCATTGTTGTATTAAACCATCATAATCTTGTGAGTGTGAGTGGTTAGTATTTTACTCCTCAAAATACATTGTGTGTGGGAGTGGTTGTACCCTTGGAAAGAACTCGACATCTAGCTTAGTGTCGGAAATAGTGTAAAGGTTTTCTCCGCCAGTGAAAGGAGCTTGTTGACTAGTGAAGTTAAACTCTCGAGTGTGAGACTCGGGGAGTGGAGTAGGGCAAGGAAAAAGAGTCCTTGTAGACCGAACCACTATAAACAACTTGTTGTGGTTTGATCATTTCTTTCCTTATTTACTCTTTACATATTGCTTGCATATTTCATTAACATATCTAAGATCAATATCAATTGATCTTTTCAATAAGTTTTAAAACAAAGTTTTTAATTGATAAACTCTAGTTTTCTACAATTTCTTTGATCACTTAACTAGTTTGGTATATCGTTTGTTCATACCTTAAGTGATTCAGACTTGAGACGTCGAGAGATGTTGATGCGTGCATGCATTGATGATTTGTGTTTACGAGTAACTTGTGCACTTTACGTTATGTATTACACGTTGCATGTTTGTCATCATTAAAGTACAAAAAGACTGTATAGATTAAGTTGTTGTAATTCTTACACTAACAACTAAGATTACATGAAAACATAAGTTATCTTGGGATAAATTCGAATAACTATTAGGATCTTAAGTGGCGACATTATCGGGAATTGTAGTAGATAACGAGTATGCTTACACGCAAGGACTACTAATGTCAATCTAGCATAGTTATCTTGTATACTTGAGGAGGTGTGCAAGAGTATTGTGTTGGTCATTTATTCATATCAATAAACACATTTCTCTCCACCATCTCTCTACTCTTTCTCTAGTTTCAACCATGAAGTTCACATAGTTTCATCTCCCTCGACCCCTGAACCACAATAATCAACATATATTCGATCCTACAATTACTAACTACTATCTCCACACCATATCTAACCTTTCCTACAATAAAAAAATCATTAAGACTTTTAGGCACCTTTGAAGGTCTGAAGAACTTCTTGGAACAATTGTCTCGGTTGGTTCATCGTCACCACAAACAATATCCATATCTTTAAGGAATGCGTCAAAAAGGTTTTTCAGTATTTCCCCTAGGGTTGTATTGTCATCCATAGATGTTGCTCTAGAATCACGATTGTCCTCCTTACAAAATAAGGATTACGTACCATCATCATTAAAGGCCACTCTCCCATCATCGTTGGATCTTTAAGAGAATTTGGGTGTTTCATTGACACATAAAAACATTTTCATTATTTAAAGACTTTGTAGTTCCAAGATCAAATTTGTTTTCTAGTTGTTTAAGTTTAAAATGGCACATGTTTCACAAAATTTTACATCTCGGTTTTGTTATTAAGACTTAATATCTTTTGTCATCTTTTAATGTTTGAATATCCTACTAAAAAAAATTTCTGGCCATCTACTGAGTTTATTCAAATTGTGTAACACAGTTGCAAACACACAGACACCCCAAATACTCTGATGTAAGAGAGTGATGGCTCATGGCTATACACATAGAGAAAATGTGATTTCTTAGCTAAGACATGAGAAGGTGTCATGTTAATGAGATAAGTAGTAGTTAAATGCATTCAGACCACATATAAAGATGCAATCCTACTGAAACATAAGAGATCTATCAACATTTAAGAGATGTCTATGTTTCGTTTAGCTATTCCATTTTTTGAGGTGTATAAGCACAATATGTTTGATGTATGATGCCATTTTATTACAAAATACTTGCATAATATCATTAAAAACTTTGTGCCATTATCACCTCAAAAGAATTTGATTTTTCAAATTGGTTGTTAATAAGATTGGCAAAGTGAAAATCTTTTCCTAGTCTTACTTTTGATTAAGAAAACCCAAACTGCTCTTGAATGGTCATCTCGGTTGTAAGGTATCCACAAGTTCAAGTTGTGAGTAAATTACGAGATAAACCAAGTCATTTTATTGATGTCTTCTAGTAAAAGTAAGTTAAGCCAGCATATTTTCCAAAATGTCAACCGTTAGTCAAGCGGAGTTGTGAATATTATCTGATCACTTAAACTTTGTTAAAAACTTAAATGCTAAAACTTTGAGATAATGGCTCATGGCTATACACATAGAGAAAATGTGATTTCTTAGCTAAGACATGAGAAGGTGTCATGTTAATGAGATAAGTAGTAGTTAAATGCATTCAGACCACATATAAAGATGCAATCCTACTGAAACATAAGAGATCTATCAACATTTAAGAGATGTCTATGTTTCGTTTTAGCTATTCCATTTTTTTGAGGTGTATAAGCACAATATGTTTGATGTATGATGCCATTTTTATTACAAAATACTTGCATAATATCATTAAAAAACTTTGTGCCATTATCACCTCAAAAGAATTTGATTTTTTCAAATTGGTTGTTAATAAGATTGCAAAGTCGAAAATCTTTCCTAGTCTTACTTTTGATTAAGAAAACCCAAACCGCTCTTGAATGGTCATCTACGTTGTAAGGTATCCACAAGTTCAAGTGGACAAGGTCACCAATATTAAGTGACTTATGATCGGCGGACTTCACATGGACGGGATGTAAATTCGGTGTCAATGGACATTTTTTAAGTCACCAAAAACTTGGTCAAGATAGTATCCCCAACTACTGTGTATGGCACTAGCTAAGCTTGTAACTCACGGTAGCCCCTAAAAGCTAGTCTGCTTCCAAGGTGGCCCCGTCTCCAACTGAGGTCTTTTCACCCTGCTCCCAGGAAGATTCGATCCCAACGATCGCCTCGCAAGACCTAAGTACTTATTTATTACCTTTCCCCATTTCAATTTAAGGAGATCCACTTATTTACTAGAGAGAACTCGATTCAAGCCTTTGATGCCACCAGGTTTTTAAAACATAACACAAAGTATCAATACAACTAGGAGAGTTCTTACAATTAAGATTACTATCCACATTGAACACATATGGACCACCACTCGCACTACCAATGTCCATTTTTTTTCCAAATCCTGAATGTAACACCTAGTTCATCAAACACAACACATAACTTATTGTCTCTATCAAGTGTTTGCAAAGAAAGAAGATTGACATTATATCCATGGAAAAGTAAGACATCATAAAGCACAATGTCTGGGTTAATTTAAGATTACCAAATTTATGAATTAAGGCATGAGTCGATTTGGGTGACCGACGGTAAGACCAAGATAAGCAATGTCAACAATGTCATCCAAAAGTTTTTAGAAACAGTCATGTGTCAATTTGTCCCTGAATCTATAACCCACCCACTTTAAGTTTTTATGATTCTAAACTTATTATTATAACTGAAAATTTTGTGAAAATTAGTCTTGAATTTGACACTTACATTGGAAAAGTACCTACCATGTTGGCATTGATGGGAGATGCTTGTTTGTCATTAATCGATTCATCGGCGTAAACCATTTGTTTACTTATCAATGTCGAGAGATGAAATAGTCTTTGGATTTTTCAAACACTAAATTGTTATTAGAGGCCATTTTGATTGAAGAATAAGCATATGATGTTTGACCATTAGAGTTTTTATTAGGTTTTTTGTAATTTGGTGGATATCCTACAAGTTCAAAACATCTTTCAGCTATATGACCAATTTTCCTACAATTTATGCTTTTCAAATTTGGATTTGTCCTCTGAAAATTTTCTTGTTCTTATTCTCATACCTCCTTGACACAAATTCAGTAGCATGAGGTATTCCGGTTGACCAATTCG
Source organism: Chrysanthemum lavandulifolium (assembly GCA_022545495.1). Lineage (NCBI taxonomy): Eukaryota > Viridiplantae > Streptophyta > Magnoliopsida > Asterales > Asteraceae > Chrysanthemum > Chrysanthemum lavandulifolium. The sequence continues at coordinate 836,005 of JAHFWF010000041.1, read as the reverse complement.
TGCAGTATCCAATCTAGAATATAGGCTTGCTTTTGCCCTCTCCCTTTAGATGTTAACTCTCTAAGACTCTTCCCCAGAGATAACTGCAAAAGCTGATTTCACATTGGGCAAGGGATCTCTAGTTAGAAGATTACTTCTTATAGGCAGATATACATCATCTAGACCCATTAAAAGTTGCATAAGTTTAGCTAACTTGCTATGTTTTTCAGTTTCCTTTTTTTACAGTACAAGAGTGTGAAGGTGAAGGGGTCAAATCATAAAACTTCCTCCATGAAGAGTTAAGCCTATGATAGTAATCAGATAGAGACATGCCATTTTAACTTAAGAAATTAATGATTTTATGCAGATTAAAAGTGAGAGAACCACCATCCTTATTATATCTTTCCTTAGATCCTCCAAAACAATAGAAGAAAAAATTTGACCAACAAAAAGTTCAACACATATATAATTTAACATCGAGGTAAGAACCACAGAGTTACACCTATCCAATTGGTTTGCTAAGGGCTCATCATGAGCAATTCTGTAGCAGGTGATATCCAGAAAACCTAATTCATTTTTAGACCCTATAACATGTTTCATTGCATATCTACAAGAAAAAGTGTCTTTAGTGACCAATTATTTTGTACCACTCATTCTTTGGTCTCTATTATCATAGTTTAGTCACCAATATTATTATCGTCACTGCATTTTCGTCATTGCCACATAATTAGTGACCGTTACAAAATGTGGTCACTAATTTGTCACATTGACAAGTATTAGTGACGACAAATAATGGTCACATAGTCCCTGAAACCGTAAATCTAACATTTTTCAGTGAAATAGTAAGTTACCAAAAGTGGTGGTCACTGTCGAAAAAGGTATTTTAAATTTAAAGACAAAAAGTAGTGGTCACTGGTTTTCTAAGTTAGAGACCAAGGTTGGTGGTCACTAATTTATAAAATATTGAGACGAAAACAGTGGTCACATAAACCCTAACCCCTAAACTAAAACCCTAACCCCTAAACTTTAACCTTAACCCCAAATTTTAAAGACCAAATATTAGTGGTCACTAGATTTTCAAATTAGAGACCAAGGTTGGTGGTCACTGATTTATAAAATATTGAGACGAAAAACAGTGGTCACATAAACCCTAACCTCTAAATTTTAAAGACCAAATATCAGTGGTCACTAGGTTTTCAAATTAGAGACCAAGGTTGGTGGTCACTGATTTATAAAATATTGAGACGAAAAGCGGTGGTCACATAAACCCTAACCCCTAAACTTTAACCCCAAACCCCTAAATTTTAAAGACCAAATATTAGTAGTCACTAGGTTTTCAAATTAGAGACGGTGGTCACCGATTTATAAAATATTGAGATTTAAAATGGTGGTCACATAAACCCTAACCCTAAACTTTAACACTAACCCTAAATTATAAAGACCAAATATTAGTGGTCACTAGGTTTTCAAATTAGAGACCAAGGTTGGTGGTCATTGATTTATAAAATATCGAGATTTAAAACGGTGGTCACATAAACCATAACCCCTAAACTTTAACCCTAACCCCTAAATTTTAAAAACCAAATATTAGTGGTCACTAGGTTTTTCAAATTAGAGACCAATGTTGATGGTCACTGCACTACTAGAAAAAAGTGCCATTAGCAACAATTAATTAACAACAATAAAAAAATCATTGCTAAATTACGTATTTAGCATCAAATTTTAGCAAGAAAAATGTTAACAAAGATGCTAAACTTTTAGCAACAAGTAAATTAGTTGGTATTTCTAAGAGTATGGATACATCACTTTTGCTATTATTTTACCAACAATTTTGTGAGAGTCAAAAAAAAATTTTGAACAGAGATAACATTTCACACCTCACAAATGGAGAAAATTTGAACACAACAAAGTTACATCAAACATAATGGGAAAAATCGAAACCGATTTGCCAAACAAAATAATCAAGGTAACAAGTTAAGCCAAAACAAGACATACACCATAATAGTTGTGACAGACTACAAAGAACACCATATAAGGGGGGATCACCAGTGAGCTTTTGGTAGACACAACCATATGAAGATGTAAACGACAAAAGTACATAAAGTACATAAAACATACATAAAATACAAAACCAAGATCCTTAAAGAGGGACCTAAACCAAACAGATCTAAAGTCGAAACCAAGGCAGTGAAGAAGCCATCGATGACGGACCACAACAGATCCGGCGAGGAAGAGACCGGATGGTAGCGGATCCGAAAGGCAACGACATACTACAACGGCGTGGCGAAGATGGGAGATACGATCCGTGAAGAAGCGCTTTATTGTGGGATAGGAAAAGACAAGAAAGATGGGATAAGAAGGTCTGGCTACTACCAAACCGATCCACGGGAGAAAGTTGAGATTGTTTGGTAAATGTTAGGTGGATTTTTTTAGAGAGGGTTGGAGATATTTTTTTTAGAGAGAGATTAGTTAACCATAATTGAGAGTCATATTTTTTAAGTTGACAATAGTAGAGTTACATTAATAAAATTTAAATAAGTATTAAATACATTTTAGACAGATTAAAATTTTACACAACTACTATTCATTTTCCCACAATGAAGTCAAAACACAAAAAGCCTGAACCACTCACCGCTCAACGTCTCCGGCTCGCCATCGCCGCCGCGAAACACCGTCGTCTCGGCCGTCGTCATCAGCAGCTCACCATGTCGCCGCCTCACTCAATCGCTCCATCCCGTGGTATCCACCTTAGTTCGTTGGAAACTCACGGCGTCTCACTCCACCGCTCCGTTGACTTATCGTGGTCAGCAGTCCGTTGAATCTCCACTTCACTCCATCACAGCCTCACGGCGGCTCCGCCTCAGTCCATCACCATCGGTAGACTCTGAACTTTTATTAAATTAATAATAGTGCTAATTTTTCAGTTTAAGCTGTTTAAAGTAATTAGGTTTTGAATGTTGGATGTAAATTAGTAAATTAGGGCTGATTTGTGTTAATTTTTCAATTGTGCAATAAGTTCATAGTTGTTGTAATGTGTTTACGAGTAAGTTCTGTTGTTATTTTAGTCGATATATTTTTTTACGCACATTCGTCTTGCGCCTTTTTTTATTGTTAGGATTTAGGTGATTGCGTTTATCGCATTAGTTAAGCAATTTTATCGTAGTAGAGAGGTCGAGTTACCTGCTTATTGAAAAACAGGTTTTGATTTATGTAGTTTAGGTTATTTTGAACTGTGTGATTGAATTGTGATTTTATAGTACAGAAATGTGCTTAAAACTTAGTTGATTATGCGGTTGAATTGTTTGAGATGCTTGTGCTAGATATAAGCTGTGATTGAACTGAGATCGGTGTTTATTATCGATAAGAGGTTCTGTCATATTCTGTTATGATGTTATGTGTTCTAGATTAGGTTAGCGTAATTGAAGCTAGAGTGAGTTTATTTTAGGTTATGTGATGTAAATGTTGCTTTGAGTTGTGATACGATGTATAGAAGAAGTAAAAATGCTGGAAAGTTAGGAGGTTAATTTGTTTTGATTTCATATGTAAGTGATTAGTTTATGTAGTTAATGATTTATTGATTAGTGATTCGGTCGTTTCAGCGTATTGTTTATTATGAAATGTAGTTGATAATTAGAGGAATGGTAGACAATTGTTTGGGATGTATCTGTTAGTTACATGTGGTGATTGAACTGAGATCGTACAGTGGTTTATATTTGAATATAGAGGACAAGTTCAGTTTTTGTTTAGCTTCATAAGAGGACTATACTCTGTTAATTTAGTTTATCTGTTGTAATTTGATGTATACGCTCTGGATTTGTGTTCTCTGGGCTATTTTGAATAGTGCAGTTGATGCTGTATTGAATTGTGAGACGTAAATTGGCTTAATACCTAGGTGATTCTGCATATTGTTTATTATAAACTGTAGTCGATAATTAAAAGTATGGTATATGATTGTTTGAGAAGTGTTACTTAGTTATGAGTTGTAATTGAACTGAGATCGTAGTAAAGATGTGTCAAGTCACCATTCTACATGCTATAGAAGGTTACTTTCGCACATTGGAGATGCAATAAGAGTTTGTTGCATCAAAATGTGATACACTTTGGCTCAAGTTTGTTACATTTGGCTGTAACTAACCCACTAGTAATATATAGAATGAATAGAAATATTTCGTGAAACTGAACTAGATAATCAAAAGAAAAAGAAGAATCTGTGTATAGAACATTAAAGTTGATTGTTAAAAACTAACTAAAAATCTTATGGACTTACCTAGTCGAGTACCATAAGTAATCACTTGTATCTCTGGTGATACTTAACTACTCCAAAAGTCCAAATGAAGTGAGAGCGCTGATGTAAAAATATCTTCATGGTAACTTTTCCCATGACTGTATAGTAGTCCCCGCTGGCAACATTTGCATCCGTGAAGTTTGAGTTACAGTATCTATAAATTTGATAATTATGTTGTGATACATGTTAGGATTATGAAAACAGTGTATATGATCAATTATGAGCAGTAGGTAATAGGTTTTAAAAACAGATTTGGAAAGAGACACATAAGGGGCGAAGTGTATGTTGAGAATTATTCCGGACGGTTAAATCTGTATTGGATTAAATGATATTTTTGGATGAGTATGCTAATCAGAAGGGTGGCGATGAATAATTTAATAGTCGAGCTAGGGGAAATAGTCAGTTTATGTTGGATGTTCTATGATTGACAGGTTACTTTCGATTCTGTATTTAATTTGATATTTGATAAGTAAAGGTTGCCTTATCTACTACTGGTTTTGTTGTTACTATTTCTTTGATGTATGTCGTTAACTATAAGATTTCAGTACTTATACTGTGGTATATGCATAGAAATTATAAGACTAACTATGAACAGTATGTTATGCAAATGATGAAAAAGAGAAAGGTATTGGTGAAATATATAAGTCTTAAAATTGTATCTGAAAGGTATATGCATAGAAATTTAAGATGCTGCAGTATTGTATATGAATGCTTATGTTAGATGTTTTAGTTTGGATCTGTTAGTGAATGCTTATGTTAGATGTTATTGTGTTTTCATTTTAATTGAATCTGGTATTTTGTATGTCGATGAATAGCTTTGGTGCCTTCAATGGAACGTGCGTTCAATGGATGTGTCAATGAATAGCTTTGGTGTGTCAATGAATAGCTTTGGTGCCTTCAATGAATAGCTTTGGTTATATGAATGCCAAACAAGTTCTTGAATAGAAACGACGTTCTTCTGACATACAAGTTAAAACTAATCCTCTTTCCAAGCCTTCTGGTCATAATCGCAATGTTTATCAGGTACCTTTCATGTGTTAGTTTATTACATCTCTTGCTGGTACAATTCTTGTTTTGTTTTTTGATTAACATGTGGGCTTTTGATGCTAATTAAACACGTAGATGGCTAGTCCCGGAAAAGGAGTCATTAAAAGGGTTGCTTTTCAGAATTCAATACTTTTAAACTATGATCCTTTTAATTTTGCGGAAGTTAAGCACCTAAAATAAGAAGAACCGGTCATTCAATGTGATTCCACCCGCTGTCGGTACAAAATCCACTGCAAGAAGAATTGACACGGTGATAAATCATATCAATCTGTTACGAGCCGAATCCTAGGACATTGAGAATTAGTCCCGTGACAAATCGCTTACTTTGGGTGGCTCAAGTACTTTCCTTATGGTAGGCTGTACTTTCCTCTAGCTGCTGTTATTGGACAGGTAGCTCCTTAATTCTGCTTATTGTCAAATACTTAAATTACGTTATTAAGTATTTTCATAGTATATAATAAGGTTTAGATATATGATGATGCATTGTGATGGTTCAGTATGCTAAATCACTTACCATAGAATTGGTGCATACTGTGTTGAGTGACCTACCTGTGAGTCTTAGCTCTTTACTGTTAGATGCCATTAATTGGGGGTTAGTGGCTGAATCAGTGGTTTTGATTATGTGGATTTTGACCAAGCGTATATATGATTGGGTTACCAATGCAAACGACTTTTCAAGCCATGGGTCAGTTGATGAATCAGATAAAGACATGGGTAAGTTTCTGTTGAAAGTGATGCACTGCTAGACCGAAGCTCGTTAGTCCATCTATCCAATACAGCTGTCCATGTACTTTTAGACAAACTGGCAGCTACTCTGACCATAATTTGTATCTTTTGGTGATAGGAAAATCTGCTTCTTTCTTGCAAGGGAAATGGTCAGGGACTCAGGGAATTGTACTTGTATACGTACTGTAATTGATAGATGTACCATGATGGTTTCTGCTCTAGGTATAGTTACGGTTATTTCTACATTTATGAATAATCTCATATAATGCACATGTTACTTTTTTTTACTTTTCTGCAACTATGTTATTTCAGATCATTATTATTTTCTCTGACTCAAAGTTTATCGCATTTGTAGGGTGACTAAAAGTTCGGTTGGATGCAAGGGCGAGTTGGATGCAAGGACTGTTTGGTACTAAGTTGGATTCAAGGGTCGTTTGGTACAGAGTATTTTTCAATTGTCATTATTGAGGGTGGATATGATTCAAGACAAAATGTTAAACACTAGAAAGTTACATTTTTCTCTTTTATGGTTATCTTTGTTTCCTTTGATTAGCGAGATACAAAAAATTATATGTTAAAAGAATCTTTATGTTATGCAATCATAAGTGATATTTGATATCTTTGTTGTTAAAATCCTTAGGTTTCAATTTTAATGGAGGTATATATTTTGTGAAATTGCTAAATCATTTTGTAAATATGTTTGAATAAGTGACCACCTTTTTGCTTTTAAGAGTGACCACCAGTTGGTCTCTAAATTATATACGAAGTGACCACACACAAGGTCACTGATGGGTGTTAACAGTGAGTTAACGGGTCCGTTATCTTTAATAAATCAGTGACCACTTTCATGACCAACATTATCGGTCACTATCTTTAAATTCAGTGACCACTTCACCTCTTAGTGACCAAAATTAGTGACCAAATATATCGTCACAAATATAGTGACCACCGTATTATGGTCATTGGTTAGAGACAAATTTTTATTTTTGGTCTCTAATAAAAATAGTGACGGAGCTATAGTGACGAAAAGTGACCACCCAGGATTCGGTCACTAAACAGTGTTAGTGACGAATTTTATACTGATAGTGACCATATTCCTTTTGTCACTAAATCCAGTTTTTCTTGTAGTGTCTACATATATTGTAATTTTCAGTTCCAGTTAATTTCACTGATACCAAAGGAGCACTAGTAACATCAATAGGATGGAGATACAGAGGATCCCCAAAAACTACATTTATCTCAAAAGACCCTAAGGACACAACCATGGTTTCAGAAGCCATATAACATTTAGGTCAAACAATAGTAGGCAAGGCAGATATAAGAAAGTTCAACCAATATCACATAGATCAGACAACTATAGACATATAACTTTTGACTTTAAAATGTCAAATAACAAAATAAGACAGATAAAAAAGTAAGACATATTACTTAGTAATATCATATGGAAAACTAAGACAGACAATAGCAGGCTAAATAACTAATATCACACAGATAGAAAGCACCCAGATGATTAACACCAGTGATCAGACATATGATATAATATCAAAATAACAATATAAAAATGATAATAGACAAAGCATGCTATAACAATATAAGACATATAATTAACACCAATGATCAAACAGATGATATAATATCAAAATAATCATATTAGAACAAATTGATCCCTGTTTATAGCATGATCTACCAATTCAAGCTATAAAAAGATAGGGTGAGAGAGAGTATTAAGAGATGATATCACTGATATAAGCAGTGGAAACACAATAAATCTTATGAAACCTTCACTTAAGGTTTCAGTAACGAGAGCAGACCCAACAGATCCCTTCACTTAGGGTTTCAATGTATACAAGCAAGTTAATCATGACCCTCGAATTAGGGTTTCGAACCTCGGGGCCCGATTCAACAACACCGCAGTCTCAGACGAATACCCAAACAATAATGATAGTCGGTACAATTTGCCTTTTATTATAATTAAATGTTTTGAGTTATACACAAATGAAAAAGAGATGCGATTGGTATTTATGAGACAAAGCAATCACAAGAACCAAATAATCAATTCTTGAGACTAAAAATATGAACTGGTAACAAAGGGGATTTTGGGTTTTAGAGGGAGAGATCAGAGAGGTGATTAAGTGTGCGTAACCCTAATAATAGGGTTCGTTAATTTAGTGTAAGAATGTCTTATTCATTAAGCTTATATAGAATTCAAAGCTAGGAAACTTTCAAAAGAAGCGAATATTACATCGAGTATAGTACAAACAAGAAACACAAACTTACACTTTCTGTTGAACTAAATTCATATCACTCCAACATGAAATTATTCAACATAGACTGAAACCACTTAACGTAATACACAATTACCATTGTAGTACTACATAAATGCATTCATTATTCATTAAGCTTCCAAGAAAACACTAGCAATTGCTTATTTGCGATCACCACCGCCACCTCCATGCCCGGATCCATATCCACTTCCCTCACCTGAGCCCTCTCCAGAACCTCCTCCACGCCCACCACCACCTCCTCCACCACCACCACCACCACCGCCGCCACCACCACCATTTCCTCTACCTCCTGAACCTGATCCAGCATGAGAACCAGCAGACGAGCCAGCTTCTGACCCCGCTCCTCCTCCCCCTCCTCCGGAGCTTGAGCTAGAACTAGAGCTCGAAGAACTAGAGGAGGAGCTAGACCCGGAACTACCTGCACCTGCACCTGAACCGGAACCACTCCCCCCTATACCAATTCCAATCCCAATTCCAGCTCCTACACCTCCTAGCCCACCCAAATTCAAACCTAAGTCCTTTCTTGCCGCTCGACTCTCGGACACCATTACAAGAGTTGAAAAGACTAGCAAACTAGCCAAACTCAATGCTCTCAACTTAGTCATACTTAAAGCCAAATGTAGGCCTTAGTTGCCTGTCTAGCTTGTTGCTCGATTGGTGACTTTTGCGGAAGACATAGGTCTATTTATAGTTGTATAGCGGGCTGGGGGTGGGGTGAATAACGAAATTAAAAAGTGAGTGGACACTCAGTTCATGCTTAACAACATAATTATATATTTCGGTGAAAATGTGGTGCGTGACAAATCCAGTTCATTTGTTCCCACCATTGTTGAATTTTGGAAATTTAATAAGTTTCATTAAATCATAAGAGCTATTTGCAGGCATTTAAGTTCATAAATTGTCACACTGATACATAAAGCTTGATATTATAAGAATGGCGGTAACTTTAAAAAATCACCATACTTGTTTAAAAATATTTTTCTGAGGATAAGATAAAAATTTTTGCTTATACGGGCACTGAACTTTTAATTTCGAACTTTTTGACGTATTAAACTTTCAATTTGATTTTTAAAATCTTTTGTGACATTTTGCCTTAGAATGTCTTGTTATGAATAATATTATGTGGATGTCCATATAACTCATGCGTTCTACTACCATTAATTATTAGGGTTTTACCCAATGTTTATCTTATATATATCCTTTTGTATCTCATACATTATGATCAATTGAAGAATATTTTCATTTCTCAATTAACATTTACAACACGTTATCGCAGACGCCTAAAGATTTTGATTATTATTTTTTTTTCCTGTTCCTGAAGAGAAACGTGAAAGTCTTCGTTGAAGTTACATACAGTATTGCCTTTTGACTCAAAAAGGTACATTTGTTTTATCTCTTTGTCATTCTTGAACAAAGTTTCATAATATTTTAGTCGTTCGTTATCTAAGATTGATGTACGTAAATATTTTACACCCGTAGAATATGTTGGTTAGATTTAGTTAATTACATTTAAATATTAATAAAAAAAAATAAAAAAAAAATTAATAAAAAAACCAATAAAAGTAACTATTTGATCTACAAACTTAATATTGTTTACCTTATCACTTTTGCTTTTATTATAATCACAATTGTATTTAAACTGATTTTTACGAATAGATGTATTATAGATTGTTAGTGTTTTAGAATGGTGGTTCTTATAATAGAAAACAAGCAAAAGAAAAACGGATGATGCATAACTTGTAAATATCTCTATATTGTGTGAATGTGAATAAGAATGTGTTACTTCGTATCTAGTTTTCTTTTATTTATCTAGAGCACTAATTGGTGTTAAATCTTATATGATGATTAATGATTTACTAGAAGCGTTTTGAATGAAAGGTAAATAAAGTTTTACATGATTTTTGTTGCACTTCTCGTTATTATAATGTCATATAAACTAGTATTACATCTTATAATATGCAATAGTTCTTGATAGCCCATGTACCTTGGCATGTTATTGATTGATTTTGTTATACACTGACAATCTTTGTTTAGAAAACTCAAACGTAACTTTAAAATTTTTCCGTTAATATATGATTATATTCCACAACTTTCAGTGACACATGCATAATTTATTATATATATTGTTATAGTAGCTTTACCCATGTAGTTATTGTCGAATAAAAATTAATCTAATAAATTATTTGATATTAGACCAAGGGTCTTTTGGCACAGAAGTAAGTAAGTGACTCATTAATTTATAGGTTGTGAGCTCAAGTCTCGTTCGAGACATTTGAGATATAATTTGTGAGATAGGTGATTTATGTTATAAAGATTTGTTGTTATATAAAAAAAATATATAAAAAATTATTTGATATTGGTTTTATAGTTTTATACATTGCTGGTTAGATGTTTAAACTTAATATATATGCATGTGCTGTATATATGTTGCATAGAAAATTTAAATATGATTTGTGCCACTAATTTGTGATCTTGAATTTTAGTGGGATAATATATATCCTCTATTTACCATTTTCATCCCCAGAGAGGGTTTGTCTTATGTTATTAAGATGGTAAACTACAATATTATATGTTGCATAATATGAATTGGTGACATACACACTACTTCTTTTAGATATTATATGGTGCAAAATATATATAAATGTTAACTATTTTGATGTGAAGTTTATGTTTGAACTTGATTGATATTCTTGTGATATATGTTTGATTTAATTGTTCATTTTGTTCGATTAAGAGGTTGAATACTAGTGATATATGTTAAAATTTATACATTATTTTGGTCCTCACTCCAAATTTGCCTTATGCATTTAATTTAAAAGTTTGAAAATTATAAAAAAAATAATATTAGATGTTGCCTTCCATTTGTTTGTGAGTTTAGATATGTGCGGATATTTTTGCTTGCTAATTTGATCATTATGTTTGGGATATATACAATTTGCATGATTTGACTTCGTGGTTCATAATGTACAAATGTGTTTTCTTTTGGATGCGAAATAAAATCATGAATTCATGTACTTTGAATAATTTAATGAATGGATACAAGACATCAAATATCATGATACTCCTCATGCTCTTAACATATAAATTCACTTATAATTGTACGACTTTAAATTGGTGAATTCAATTATTTCCCACTTGTTTTATGTGAATAGATGGTTGTTTATGAGAAAACTTGACAATGATGATAATGATATGAAAGTATTGAACAGGTACTTGGCCATCTGACCGATTTGAAACTATATAACATTGCTGATCATAAAAATTTAGTTATGCACTCTATATTAAAGGCACTAGCAGTGTATGTATATGAATCCTCATAGCTAATAAATTTATAATTGAACTTATGTTGAAATATCATTAAACCCGTTCGCTTTAATGTGCTCCATTATTTGAAATTAATATGTAAATATTTTGGTCATTGTAAAGATTTAGATGCGGACGTATTTGAACTAAATGCAATTGAGTTTGTTATATGTCTTTAGTTGTTATGTGATTTTATTTGTTCGCATAAAAGACACTTGATTAATTGATTAATGACATAAATTGTGCTTTATTATTTCATAACGCTATAAGCTAATGTGAATATTATATTAAACTATGTGTGAAAGACATAAAAGAGCTAATCGGAGAAATGTGAGCTCTCTATATTATTCGAATTTTATATAATACAAGGCACGTGGTCATAAACTAGAGTTTATGAGCCAGGATTATTTATTGGCATGACCGGTTGAACCATCCCGGATCAATAATGATGCGAACCATACTCAAGAACCTTGAGTTCTTCAAAGGTTACTTGATTAGTTTTATTGTTCTCAATGGAAGTGCATTGTTCACTTATTATCACCAAATTATAGTAAGGACTTTGTCCTATGAAGTTTTAAAAAGAATATAAAGGGGGTGTATGTAGGCTTATACATCTGTCATGTGGATCATTTTGAGTTTTAAAATCGATGCATCGTCAAAATGATCATCAAATACGCAACTTAAAGTTAGCGTAATTAGTGGCTCGACTTATAAAATGTGAGCACGGTTTTCCACATTGTATTATTGAGAATGGTGGTGAAAACTTCTAAGTACTGGGCGATTATTGGAATAAGTGTTGAACTTTATGTAGCCCAAGTTCATACGAATTGCTTTTGTTGAAACGTTCATAAAACGTCTTCAGTTGATTGCAAAGCCAATAATTATGAGAACAAAAATCTTAGATTATGGGCATGTTATAAAATATGAATTCGCATCATGCCAACAAGATTAATGAATACTCCCAATAAAATGGTTTATGGTCACGAACCATATGTTTCTCATTAAAGTTTATGTAAATGTGCAAAACGTGTATTGAAAATCCACCACAACGCACAAAATGAGATGTTGTAACGATATTCATTCAAGGGAAGAATGAGCAATGAGAGATATGGAATGAATTATAATATAAATGTTGATCCTCGGACCAATGAATATGAACTTGAAGGGACAATTTACATTCTAGATCTAGTAATTGCCGGACTTGTTTAGTGACATAAAGAAGTGACTAGATCATATATACCGCTAGTGCTCCAATTATAATATATGTCCCAAAAATGAAAACCAAGTGATTGGTAGTAAGTCTATGGCACGTCTGCAACGTGATAGACTAATCGATTCCAAATAAAAGTCCTCGAATGAATAGATAAAATGGAGCAAGAAAATTCAGATGGTCTAATCGAGGTAATAAAGACCCCATAATAATTCTTCTATAGAGACACTAGACATGACGGTAATTGAAAAACCCCGGGTACTTGAAAAACTTTGAGATATCAATAAATGATATATTGCAATGTCTAGTAAAGTGTGGAATCGAAAATATAAATGAATCGACGTCGATGGTGATATTGTATACAATAATACATATGGTAATGATTATGTAAATAAATAAGATAGCGCTATAATCATGGTGAGGATCATGGAAGCATACCTGCAGGAAGTGCAGATGTATAAATGAATGGCCAAAAGAAGTAAAGACGCAAAGAACTAATGAAAGATTAAAATCTCTTGTGACGAGACATGGTTACTAGGACTTGAAGTCCATACATATGAATATGTAAAATTATTGGATATGCATTGGTCATTATGAGAGAGCGAAATTAAAGTATTGAAACTATTATATTTAAGGTATAATTGATGGCACACAAATATTTTCGCAAAGACTTTGCATATAGAGACATGATCTCATGTGGTGGATCCAATAATCGATTTAATATTTGTAAGTCTGGCGATATGATAACTAATCGATATGCGTCTAAAAGAAAATGAATAGAGCTCATTTGAAGTTGAGATTCCATGATGGATATAAAATGCATGAAGCATGTCTCAGGATTTAAAATGCTGAAGCATATAAGATAGTTTTCAAGAATAACACTTGATCAAGTTGAATAAATCACTATATAAGTGAAAGGCAATATGGTATTGGTTTAAAATGAGCCATTGAAATAACAAAATTTACCCATGTTAGTTTAAAGAGATTTGTATATGATATAAGTTACATATGTTTTGATGAGGTAAATGTGAATGGAACTCATGAGGAGATTTTCAAGACGGTTGAATACCTTGAAATGAAATACAAAGTTTTGTATTGTTTTATGAAATAAACATCTTAAAGATGAAATCATTTATGAAAACTAAAGAAAGATGCTATATATCCTTATATGGATAAACGACGCTCATGTTTATGAGGTCAACTGATGAAGAAAGACCCCTTTACTTATAAAGATGATGATCACAATATCGATTTATGGATACTTATATAACTTGTGAAGTACGGGGATGTACTCGTATAATGATAAGTATGACATATGTTTAATCCTTCTTGATATGTGAAGGTTAAGTGGAGAACACTTGTTTATATAAGAATCAAACATATATTTTATCAAGACACTTACTATATTGACATTAAAGAAGTTGGTTTATTATATTGGATTGCACCAACTAAGAGATTTAAGTGATGTGATCATCAGGGGGAGAGAAGATACGTGTTGCACTCTTTTCCCTCGACCGTGGTTTTGTCCCCATAGGTTTTCCGGCAAGGTTTTTAATGAGGCAACATCCCAAGCGTATAAAGGAATTATATATTTTTTTCCTTCACTAGATTTTTGTCCCACTGGGTTTTATCTAGTAAGGTTTTAACGAGGCATAATCCTCAAATGGACATCCAAGGGGGAGTGTTATGGATAATTATAATATGGATGTCCATATCTTATAAGATACTGATTAGAGGTATTTGAGTTATATTAGAAGATTACATATCTTCCAAAATGTCTGACCCTCACAATGGTCGATCACAAACTGGATATGTATTTACAAGTGGAGGAACCGCAATTTCATGATGTTCAGTTAAGCAGAAGATCTCAGCGATATCATCCAACCATGCAGAAATTCTAGAGATACATGAAGCAAGTCGAGAATGTCTTTGGCTAAGAAGTGTGATACAACACATACGTAGATCATGTGGAAATTCTTCAAAAAGTAGGCACCAACAGTTTGCATGAAGATAATGCAACATGTATTGCCCAACTTAAAGAAGGTTATATCAAGGGCGATAGGACGAAACATATTTTTACCAAAATTCTTCTTCACTCATGACTTACAGAAGAATGGTGATATTAACAAGTTCGTTCAAGCGAAAATTTGGCGGATCTATTTACCAAGTCACTTCCTACATCAACATTTAGGAAACTAAGTTACAACATTGGAATGCGACGACTCAAAGAGCTCAAGTGATATAGTCATCAGAGGGAGACAATACGCGTTGCACTCTTTTTGTCCTTAGTCATGGTTTTGTCCCACTGGGTTTTCCTGACAAGGTTTTTAATGAGGCAGCATTATTAAAGCGTATTAATAATATGGACATCCAAGAGGGAGTGTTATGAATAATATTATGTGGATGCCCATATAACCCATAAGAAGCCCATGGCCCAATTAGCTATTAGGGTTTTACCCTAATGTTTATCTTATATATACCCTTTTGTATCTCATACATTATGATCAATTGAAGAATATTTTCATTCCTCAATTCTTGTTTACAACACCATTGACCTCAAAGACATTTCGCCAAACATACCCATAGTTTGTAAGTGAACACAAACGTCACTAATGGATATCAGCGTACACTAACAGTTCAAGTGAAGGGTAAAATTTTTGCACACGTGTCAAAAATTTAATATGGAAACTACACATTCTATTATATTTTTTTATTTTTGGGAAGAGTCGATCGCGACTCATTTTAATACAACTTCTATGAATTATTTCTATTAGAACAGTCAAGACCCACTTTACTGAACAAGTTAACAATTGTTCACTACTTCATATAAAAAATGGTCACTACTCGTTAACTATTTACTTCTTCTATACCTAACTTTGTACTTACTTTATACTTTCACTTAAAAGCTTTATCCCGCTCTCTTTTTCTCTTTACTTTGAGGACACTCCGTCACTCCCGTTTATAAATCTAAAATACTTTGAGAAGCATAGTATAATTATCATGTTCGTACGAGGAAAGAACTGACTGAGTCAGTGAGACTTTGTCAGATTTCACTCTCATTTTCTGGTTCAATTACTCTACTTATTTAAGCCGCATTGGGTGAGGTAGAGTGTATCATTTGATTTCTTGAAGTGTTGTTAATTGTTAAATTTTGGGGTATTAATCTGTGGCAAACATATCATTTTATCAATTGCTAATGGCTTTCAAGTTATGTTGTGTGCGGGGGTTATTGAGGGCTAATCATGGACAAAGAATAAAGGTTTAAAGTTCCAAGATGCTCGTTTCTTTGAAGCTATTCTCATTTCACGATGAGTCATTTATAGCCGTTAGAGGGTCTTGGTGTAACTTAATCTCCTATTTAACAAGTCCCTTAATCTAGGGTTAGATACACTTGTGTGTGCATCATTTCTCACACACTATTCTCTTCTCTTTGATTATTTCACCGATCTTGTCTCTTCTTTGTATTTGTATGATTATTGTCTCATTGACATTAATCTAATCTTGTAACATTTGGATACTATTGTTGATATAATCTAAGCCGACTATTCGGGCTTAGGTTTGAATAAAAGTTCTTCCGTTTACTTGTTGTTGTTGATACTTTCGTACATGGTATCGAGCTTGGGCTCATAATCATTATTGATTCTACATCCAAGGGTTTCCTTGTGGAAACTTGGGGACATCTCTTGACAACAACTTGGTGGTTTGTGGTTATTGCTATTGGCATAATCACCGGTTATTTCTTATTGTGATTTGTTCTTTCCATTTGCATATTGCTCTGTAAGTCTAAGTTTAATCTCTTCTTCAAACAAACAGTACTTAAGTCTTTGTGGGTGCAAACGGGTAAACTAACATCTTGATCGCCACCTCTGAGTGGTATGAATACCGCCTCTGTTTACCCAGTTCACAGTGCTTGGTGCTTGTTGTTTCTTAATTACAAAGTCTTATTTATTTCTTTATCATCGTCTATCTTATTGTTTGTATTATGGCTATTGGTGATGATAATATTGGTGGTGGTGGTTCTTCCGAAAAAAGCTTATCCTTTGGTGATGCTTTATATTTACACCCCAATAACACAAATGGTACACCATTATTACTATCAAACTCTTTGGAACTAAAAATTACAAAATATGGAACATGACCATGACCTTTGCCTTAAGGAACCATAATAAGTTAGGGTTTATTGATGGTACTTGCATAAGAGATGATTCGAACCTAGTCTTGCTAATCAATGAGATACTTGTAACTCGATTGTGGTTACTTGGATTATTAACTCTCTCAAACTATTTCTTTGGTGCTATATATGCTAAAGCGCTTATGAAATGTGGAATGATCTTAAAGATACCTATGATAAGGTTGATGGTTCAATGATCTTTAATCTGCATAAAAATATAAACTCTCTTGGTCAAGTGGTTCTCTCTTGCGATTATTATAACAACCTTAACTCTTTATGAAAACAATTTGATTGTATGATTAGCTGTCTCCTTGCACTTGTGAAGTCGCAAAACATTTTGAAAAACACAATCGACTAATCAAGTTAATGCAATTTCTTATGGGTCTTGATGACTCCTATGTTCCCATCGAAGCAATATTTTAACGAGATCCTTGCCTAATGTCAAAGCGCTTTCTCTGTTGTCTGCGGAGAAGAATCTCATGAAATGTTTCATCTAGGAATAGCTCACTAAACCCAATGCTACGCCTTTTTTGCAAAAACTTCGATGGTGGAAAATTTTTGATAACAAAAAGGATTTAACAACAACAATTTTTCTAGTTCTAATCTTTGTAATATTTCGAACAACAGAGGACCAAACATGAATCTCAAATGTACTAATTGCAAAAACACGGTCACACTTGTTGATAGATGTTATGATCTGGTTGGTTATCTGCTTGGATATGTTAAAAGGAATTTTAAACCCTCGGCGGTAACAACGTTTCACGACACTAATCTTTCCACCAATAATGGAGCTAGCAACTCTCCGTCTCTTTGTCTAATGAATGACTCTCCGGACTTATGAGTGCAGCAATGACAACAATGTGTCTTACGCTAATGCCAACGAGTCAAGTCAAACAGACTTGAAACAATTTCGAACACAAATACAATTAAGTCCCGGAGAATAGATTGAATTCCGGTCGTTTAGTCCCAAGGAGACTCAATGGTGTGTTAAACACCGATTCAGATGATGGGATGATCACTAAGGATAGTGATCCGTAAAGGTTATGATTAGAAATTACACTCCGATTGATTTGGAATAGAATTGGACACGAATTGGAAAGCACAACAACCGGATCAAAGAAACGTAAACGTAAGTTTTAAAAACTACGCAGACGCACAAAATAAAAAGTGAAAACTAAAGAAATAAAAACCTAAAAATATAAAATGACATTTTGGAATCCTAAAAATAAAAGAAAATTATTAGAAAAGAAAAATTATTTTTAACACTATTTAATTAATTATTATTAATTAAAAACTATTTTAACTATTTAATAAATACTCTAAAATGAAAGAAAATACAAAATAAGGCTAGAAAAATAAACTTATGATTCTGAAAAATCTAAAATACTATAAAACTAATTTTAAAACTAAAAATATATTTTTCACACTTTTTATCTAATTATTATTAATTAATAACTATTTAAAATACACTTAAATACTAGAAAATAGAAAATAAACTTGGAAAAATAAAATTTTAACTTTGAAAATCTAAAATATGATAAAACTAATTTTAAAACAGAAAATATATTTTTAGACTTTTAATTATTTATTACTAATTATTTATTATTTATTAACTATTTATAATTATAATAAATACTAAAAGAAGGAGAAAATCAAACTTTTCTAAAAATCCTATAAGATAACAGAAACCTAAGAAAACTATAAAAACAAGATTTGCTTATTAATAAGTTGAAAAGAAAAATTAAAAAGCTAAAAAATCTTAAATAAACGCTATCACTATTTTTATATTGATGTTTTTATGATTTTTCTTTTTGAAAACTACTTAAATACTAATAATAAGAAACTTTAACAAAGACAAAAAATTTACAAAACTCAAATAAGCTGTTTTGGAAACTAAAAAGCCCAACAGTTGGCTATACTAGCTTATTTTGTGGAATAAGCTCAAATAAGCTCAATACTTGAAACAGAAGCTAGAATGAGATGTAAATAAGCTAAAGAGACTGAAATGAAGCTAAATCATGCAAAGAAGCACACTGATTAAGCTACACAAACAAATAAGCACTTTGGCTTAACACAGAAAATGGGACAAGCTTTAGGCTTAATGCAGCCCTACCAAATGAGTTCCAAAGTGAAAAACAAAACTTGATATCTCAAGAGGACCTGGTTGGCTTTCCAAAGAAGTAGAGAACACAAGAATTGGACAAGTAATGAGCTCAATACAAGCTTATGAAGTTGGTACCACTTTCACGTACGTGATCAGTTGTGCAGATGGGGTGCTCTCAATAAGCGCTTAAATGAGCACTCAAAAGCTAAGAAACTAAGAGTTATCATTTTGTATTTTCTTGAGCACCTAGACTACAAATCCTCCAAAGCTTATAGATGAATCCTATTAATAAACCCACAATGAAATTCCAAACTTTATTCAAAACGACTCTTTTGAAATTTTGACTTTTGAGAAAAACCAAAAGTTGACCAAATTGAGATTTGATTTGATTTTAAACACCGATGATGTTATGTTAAGGTGTTTTAAGACCGAATATAGCAAGATTAATACTTTTTGAACACAAAATGATGATTTGATATTCTAAAATCCCAACAGTGGCTGCTCAATTAAGGATCAAATGAAATTTTGACTTTTTGCAAATGAGAACTTGATTTCTTGACTAATATGAGTAGTTTAGACTTAGTTAGACAAGTTTCCAACAAAGAAAATGACCAAAGAACTTTTGAATACACTAAACCAAACACACCTTATGGTTGACTGTTATGAGCTTTTTCAAACCAAATCACAAGTTTAAACCATGAGCTTAATTACAGACCTTTTATAATCACTTATTAGTACTAATGAAACCTTAAACAACATTCATAACAACATTAAACTAAGATATGATCAAAAAGCACTTTCAACTGTTAAAACCAAATTTTTGGTAAACTAAGAATTGAAACAAACAAGCTACTGTTTTAAAGGTTTAGAAACACTATATTATGACTAAATACCACAAAGAAACAGAAATAAAAGGTAATTAGCTACTACAACAATGAAATACCAAAGTTGCCAAAAGCTTACAATTTCTTCCAATGCTTAAACCGATAACCAAGATCCGAAACCACTTCCTATAGCTTCCCAAGAAGCACTATACCAAGGCCATCCAATATCAACCTTGCTCCAAATTTCTTGTACCTTTCAACATGATTTTTATTTTTGACTATTTAATTGCTATTTTGGTGATTTTTCTAATTTTTCTTCTAAATTGAATTTTAAAGTTTCTAAAAGCTTGAAATAGCTTTCTAGGAGCTTAAGTGACTTAATCTAGTCCATACAAACCACTGAAAACACCATTTGAAACAACATGAGATTTTTGAATTTGATGAAAATTGCATAAGATGAGATACAATATAATACTTGAATTCAAACTTCACAAAAGCTTTCTTATATCAAAAGGACTTGAAATACAGAGTTTTTAAAATAAAAACATACACTTGACTTGGAAAATAATAAAAACGACAATAATACTAAAAATTACACTAGATACTCTTTTTACAATGCACAACTCCTCTACTTTATAGACTTTTCATACATCCCACTTGCTTCTGATTGTATCCCACCAAACTTGAGCCATTGGATGCTTGAGATTCATCATGTCCGTCCATTTGTGATTTTGGCGCCAAAATTCCTCATAGCGCTTTTAATCAATTAATGCATTAGGTTGAGGTAATTAAAGGATTTTGGAATGTAGAGGAGTTGGAGGGACATGGAATGGGGAGGGTTGAAAGTGGAGTGAAACCATGGTCGGTTTTGAAGAAAGCAGGGGGAGAGGTATGCTACAAGACAAGTGGTTTAGGCGCGTTTCTCCTTGTTTTGACTTTGGTTGACCGCAACTAATAATAACAAAGGGGTCAAATGGGTAGTGGTGGGGTCTTTTGTATTGTGGATGGGGGAGGTCAAGGTGCAAGGTCAAAACAGTCAAGGGTGGGCTTGGTTTGGGCTTGGATTTTGGGCCTAGATAGTTATAAGGATCCGTTTGGTTTTAGTAAAGATAAGGACCAAAAGTGTAACTTAACCAAACTTCAAGGACTGAAAATGTCATGTTTCCAAACTTCTCACAAGGACTAAATTTGCCAACTTTGATAATACAAGAACCCTTTTTGCATAAAATCTATTTTAAAGTCCAAGGACTATATTTGTAATTTTCCAAAGTTAAGGGACCTTTCTTGCCAATTGACCAAAGAATCATTCAAGGATCATTTTAAACAACTTAGAATACTTGGGACCTTGAATGATAAATTTCCACATTTTGAATTTCGTGGACTAGATTTGACAACTTTTAAAACTCGGGGACTAAAGCGCCAATTTTGCAAACTTTATACATTTTTCATCCGATTTTGATATTTTTGCATTTTAAACACATAAAACACTGATTTGTGATATTTTGATCATTTTGATGTGTTTTGAGCGTTTTCGATGATTTTGCGCTTTAGATTATGTAAAATGATGAGTATTTGAAACTCATCAATCCCCACATCGAGATATTGCTAGTCCCTAGCAATGATTTGAGAAAACTTTGATGGATTTGAAAACTCTTTACCAAAAGCCATCACTTCGGAGTAGCCGATTGTTTTGATTCAAGTAAGAATCTTGGTACAACGATAACCGATGATTTATTGGCAAATCATAAACCATATAACGGATTTGATGTGTCTTTACCGTGCCGTACCATACGGACTAGCCAACTCTTAGATAAATTATCAAGATTATCTTTGGTGAGTGAATACCAATTATGGATTTTCCATCGCCTTTACCACAAGCCATAACCTTGCGGGCTAGCCACCATTATCTTTTGAGGATGATGGGAGTCAAGAACCATACAATTTTGGGCAAATTGCAAGCCATATAAACGGATTTGATTAATCTTTACCAAGAGCCGTTTGCTCTGGATTAGCTAATCCTTTTGTCTTACTGAGACAAGGCGGATCGATAACCAAATGAGAAAGTGTAGAACACTTACTCCAAAAAAATTTTGGCCAAAACGGGAATTGGGTAGATAATATATGAAATTCGTGAGAATTCCCCACACTTAGAAATGAATATTGCCCTCAATATTCAAAGTACCGCGGTTATGCCGAAACAAAGAACGTAAAAGGAAATATTACGGCCATTATTAAGAAAGGATTTTTTTTTTTTTTTTTTTTTTTTTTTTTTAGAAAGATTGAGAATATACAACAAGTGGGAAAACTCCCCACACTGGGTGGTAGAAAGGGATAAGAAGATGTAATTATGGGTGAAAACCCATATGATGCGTGCTAATGTTTTTGATTACCGAGTCACTAGCTTGACTCGATCCCGCATTCATTGGTTCATAGGGAATGTTTGTAAATCCGGACAACCACGGGGGAATGTCCTCTCCAAAGTAATGCTTAACTCGATGACCATTCACTTTAAAATTAGGACCATCGGGTTGAGATAACTCAACGGTACCATAAGGATAAACCTTAGCGATAGTGAATGGACCGCACCAGTGGGACTTGAGCTTTCCCGAGAAAATCTTCAACTGAATTGAAAAGAAGGACTCGATCACCAACGTTGAAAACGCGGTTCTTGATCTTGGAGTCATGAATCTTCTTTGTCTTTTGCTTGTAGATCAAAGAGTTCTCATAAGCTTGATCACGAAGTTCATTTAGTTCATTCATTTGAACTTTTCTGTGATCACCTACCGTCAGATATCAAAGTTAGCATGTTTTAAGGCCCAAGAAGCCTTGTGCTCTAACTCAATCGGAGATGACATGCCTTCCGTACACCAGCTTGTATGGAGTACACCCAATGGGTGTTTTGTAAGTCAGACGGAAGGCCCAGTGCGCCATCAAGCTTATCCGACCGGGATGCACGATTTTCGCCACCGTCCTTTCAAGGATCCTTTTAAGACCACGGTTTGAAACTTCCACCGCCCACTTGTTTGGGGTGGTATGCGATGGAGAGACGATGGTAACACCATATTTTGCATGACTCTTTCAAATTGGTCATTACAAAATGTGTACCACGATCATCGATTATCGCTCTCGGAGTTCCAAACCCGCAAACAGAGATTTCAAAACTTCACAACTACTCGGGCATCATTGGTGGGTAAGGCTTTAGCTTCAACCCATTTTGACAGATAGTCAATGACCACGAGTATGTACTTGTTACCACGAGAAGATGGAAATGGCCCCATAAAATCAATACCCCATATGTCAAATATCTCACAAACTTGAATGGCATTTTGTGGCATTTCATTCCTTTGAGATATATTACCATGACGACAAGCGTCACAAGTTTTGACATAATCGTGGGCATCCTTATAGATTGTGGGCCAATAGAACCCGAATCAAACACCTTTTGGCGGTGTAGTTTGGACTATGATGGCCCCGTGGGTCCAAAGATGGCAAGCTTTGAGAATGTCAAGAGCTTCTTGTCCATAAACACACCGTCGGATGACTTGATCCGCACAGATTTTGAACAAGAAAGGGTCGTCCGTAAATAGTGTTTAACATCTTTGAAGAATTTGTTCTTCTGTTGGTCGACATCCCTTTCACAATGAAGTTACCCGCATGGTAATTTGCAAAGTCAAGAAACCATGGGGTGGTAGAATTTCCACGAAAAGAAACCGCATTGAGTGTTTCGAGAGGAAATGTTTCATTTATATCCTTTTCTCAAAAACATCTTGGTGAGGGTTTTCTAATCTGACAGATGATCGCCGCTAGATTCTCGGCTCCTTTTTATCACGTATAATGATATCAAATTCTTGGAGGAGGAGAATCCAACGAAGCAATCTCGGCTTTGCATCTTGTTTTGCAAAGAGATATTTAAGAGCCGAGTGATCCGTATACACTACGCATTTGGTCAAGATAAGATACGGCGAAACTTCTCAAAAGCATACACCACGGCTAATAGCTCTTTTTCCGTGGTGGTGTAATGAGTTTGAGCCTCGGTCATAGTTTTGCTTGCGTAGTGAATAGGCTGAAAATGCTTATTTCTTCGTTGCCCTAGGACCGCACCGATAGCAAAATCACTTGCATCGCACATGAGCTCAAAAGGCAAGTCCCATCGGGAGCAACGAGAATGGGTGCTTGATTAGCTTTTTCTTCAATGTTTCAAAAGCTACG
Source organism: Chrysanthemum lavandulifolium (assembly GCA_022545495.1). NCBI lineage: Eukaryota > Viridiplantae > Streptophyta > Magnoliopsida > Asterales > Asteraceae > Chrysanthemum > Chrysanthemum lavandulifolium. The sequence goes on along the minus strand of JAHFWF010000041.1, from coordinate 811,862 downwards.
ATGCACTCGGTGAGAAGATAAAAGGAGCATCCTTTTCAAGAAGATGGGTCATAGGCCGGGCGATTTTGGAAAAATCTTGAATGAATCTACGATAGAAACCGGCATGACCCAAAAAACTCCTAATACCCTTGACGGTAGTAGGATGAGGCAGCTTAGCAATAACATCGACTTTTGCTCTATCTACCTCAATCCCGTTCTTTGAAATCTTATGGCCAAGGACAATGCCTTCTTTGACCATAAAGTGGCTCTTCTCCCAGTTTAGACAAAGATTGGTGTCTTCACATCTTTGAAGCATTTTATCTAAGTGGGAGAGACATGATTGAAAAGAATCCCCAATGACCGAGAAGTCATCCATAAACACTTCCATTGTTTCCCCGATCATGTCGTGGAATATGGCCATCATACATCGTTGGAACGTGCCAGGAGCATTACATAGGCCAAAAGGCATACGTTTGTAGGCAAAAGTTCCGTATGGGCAAGTGAATGTGGTCTTCTCTTGATCCTGTGGATCAATAGGGATCTGAAAGTAACCCGAGAAACCATCAAGGAAGCAATAGTACTCATTCCCTGCTAATCTCTCAAGCATCTGGTCCATGAAGGGTAGAGGAAAATGGTCTTTTCGGTGGCGTCATTCAACTTACGATAGTCGATGCAAACACGCCATCCGTAACCAATCGAGTTGGAATTAACTCGTTATCTTCATTTGTGATAACAAGAATGCCACCCTTTTTGGGACACAATGAATTGGGTGACCCAAGGACCGCGAGATCGGGTAAATCAATCCTGCATCAAGAAGTTTGATAACCTCTTGTTTGATAACATCATGGATTTTGGATTCACTCGCCTCGATGTTGAACTGCTGGTTTGAAGTCATCCTCCATCAAGATTTTATGAGTACGTAACTCGTGGTCTATACCTTTGATGTCGGAGAGTTTCCAAGCAATTGCTTGCTTGTGTGACTTCAAGATTGTAATGAGAGCGACTTTTTCATCTTTACTCAAATCTCGAGCAATAATGACGGGTAACTTATCATCACCCTCAAGGAATGCATACTCAAGATGAGGAGGTAAGTCCTTAAGCTCAACCTCGGAAATTCTTCGCTTTTCTCAACCGAATTGACTTCCTCGTTATGAAGTTTGATGGGAGGAGAGGAAAGAAGTATCCAGATTGACACTTTCTCAAGAAGAATATCTCCTCCGGATTAATCTCATTTTGATTAATCTCAACGGGATTGAATCACTAGGATGAGGGGTTGATGATGGATCATCATTGAGCAACTTCTCAATAAGAAGTATGTCCCCTCAATATCAATCGGAGCGTGATCAATTTCCCAAGGTACGTAATCACTAGCCAAATATGCTTCAATCTCATCTAAGATGAAGTCGCTTCCCTCAAACGGAGTGATAGAAGGAGTAGAATTGGCTATGATAGGTCGAGAAGATGTGGTGGAATCCCACTCACGAATTATGAGAATAACCAAGAACTTCTTGAGAGTACTCGTCGAAGCAACATCAATGATATCTATTCGGTTAACCGATTCGTAATCATAATTTGCGGAGTACCTCAAGTTTGGTCAAGATTGAAGGTGACGACTTCATTACCAACACGCAATGTGATTTCTTGCTCAAATACATCTATGAGAGCACGGCCCGCTCGTGAATCCTCGACCAACAATGAGAGGAACCCGATGATCGGCATCAAAATCAACAACCACGAAGTCACCGAAATGGAACTTTCCTACTTTCACAAACACGCCCTCAAGAATGCCAAGAGGACGGGATATGGATCGATCGACAAGCTCGAGAGTCATGCATGTAGGAGTGAGTTCCTAAGAGACAGTTTCTTCCACATCGAATATGGCATAAGATTAATGCTTGCTCCAAGATCGCTAGGGCAAAGCATTCAACCATTCCCGGAATACACAAGGTAAGAGAAATTTCCCGGATCTCCAAGCTTTTCAGAAGCTTTTTCGAATAATCACGAAAGCGCTTCTCGTTAAGAGGAGTCTTAGCCATTTCAAACAACTTTTCCTTATTGCTTAACATGTGCTTGAGAGTAGATGCGAACTTGGGCATCGAAGATGATAGCATCCGCAAAGCTTATGTCAAAATGTAATTCTTGGAAAATTTGGAAAAATTTATCCATTTGATGACTAGCTTTCTCATGGAGCTTTTGCTCATTCAAGCGCGATGGGTAAGGAATAGAAGATTTGGATTGATTCTCAACAGAGCTATAGGAGGTTCAAAACAACTCCTTGATTAGACGGGGTTTCGGACCACTTGAGGATGGACTACCAAGGTTGGACGTGTCTTGATGCCGTGGGCTTGAATTATGCACCTTGTCCATTGTTTCCTTGGTAACTTGACTCATTGGCACCGTGGAGGTGGCATTGGAGTCGTGGTCCATTGTGTTTTGGAGGTTCACCGTCCACTACCTTAGGAAGAGAAGAAGAAGTAGAGGTAGTAGGAACAGCGCAGTCCAGGTATGAAACACCACTTGGTTGTGATCGCCTTGGCATCGCCCCTCGGGTTAGCGATCGTGTTGCTCGGTAAAGTACCGAGCCCGAGGGTCGATCATTTAAAGACTTCTTCGGATCGACAATCGACCGACCAACAACCTGCTCATTTCATCTTGGGATTTCATAAACCGCTTGAAGAACTCATCGATGATGGTCCCGGAGGAGTAATGACGGGAGGAGCTGGAGGGACAATTTGAGGTCGTATGTTTTGATTATGACCAAAATTCCTTGATTAGGATTCATATTCCCATGAAATTGATTCCCTCGATTGAAATTGTTTTGATGAGGGTTTCCTTGATGATGGAAACCTTGATTGGGTCCAGGATAGAAATTACCTTGGTTTTGATAACCTTGGTTCATTCTTGGTTGGTTCGATTCTGCATGTTGATTTTGGTTAAAACCGGTGGTGCACGATTAGTGTTAGCACGGTAGTGTGGTTCATTTTGAGGACGGTATTGATTACCTCCTTGTTGTGAACTACCGGCTAAAGCATTGGCCTCAAAAGGACTACCATCGGTGGCGGTACAATTGTAGTAAGCATGAGGACCACCACAAGTGACACAAACTTCAATTTTCTTCACTTCAAAGATGTGTTGGTGGTGAGTGAAGGAAACTTTCTTCCGTTAGCAAGAACCAAAGCTCGAACAATGTCTCGTGAGTTTATCAATCTTAGCATCGGTGCTAGATGTACTCACCGGGATGAAGAAGAAGAAGGTCCAGATTAGACGATATGTCTTAGCTCGAAAGGACGGACCGAGATTTGTTCTCAATGATCCGCAAGGCCTCTTTGGTGGTCTTGCTCAGAAATTACCTCCGCGGAGGCATTCAAAGAATCTTGATTGGCCTGATTGAGACCATTGTAGAAAGTATCCATTTGCATTAACTCGGTAAAACCGTGATGCGGACACTTCATGAAGCAACTCTTTGTAACGATCCCATGCCTCCCAAATGATTCATCAAATCTCGAGAAAATTTCATTATCTCATTCTTAAGACTTGTGGTTCGGGATGGAGGATAGAACTCGTTAACAAACTTGGTGACAAGATCTTCCCATGTCTCTATAGAACGAGGGGTTGTTTCTCAAGCCAATTCCGGCTTGTCCTCTAGAGAAAATGGGAACAAAAGAAGCTTGATAGCTTCGATGGGACATTCTTGTACTTGATGGTAGATGCTATCTTGTTAAACCATCGAATGTGTGCATGAGGATCATCCCGCTCAAAACCATAGAATTGGCTTTGGGTTACTAGATTGAGCAACCCGGTTTTGAGCTCGAAAGTGTCGACCACGATGGTCGGGACAACAATGGCATCTCCGTAACCCTCGATGGGTGCTTGGAGAAGCTCATTCATCGGTTTGTCTTCGCCATTTCGACGGAGGTGGTGGTGGTAGACGCCCTCGATCACGGTGAAGGAGCCGAACGTCCTCTACGTCTGCGAGGAATGTTTCCAAGTTCGGAAAGTGGACTTGTAGAATCGAAGAACGAAAAGCATGCACTATGTATAAAACCAATTTTCAAAACAAATGAGGCAAAACACAAGTGAACTTAACCAATAATCACGGATGAAATGGCTTTTTGAAAAGGTACACCAAATCACAAGTGACACAAAGGCAAGTTTTAAATCGATGTTCGGGAACTTATTAATGGTCGCACCCCAGCTAGGTAGTGCAATCGCCTTGATTTGCGGTGGTTGATTTTATGTATTCAATTAAGTACCACCGAAAAGACGTAGGTAAGATTTGTGCAGATGGGTTCAAAACTTTTGGACAATATTTTTGTTATCGTCCGTTTAACCAAATCGTATCTCTTCAAGAATCACCTTAAAAGAGAATACAAAATAGAAAACGTTCGATTGTTTTGTTGTTTTATATTTTTGGTGTTTTAACACTTTAGGAAAAGTGTTAATGACTTTTTGATTTTTATAACTTTACAAAAACTTTTTACAAAAGGTGGGTATGTGCAACAATGGATCCGAAAATGGCTAGACACACGCTAAAGCCTCCCGAATGCGCTAAAATTTGATTCGTACCAAGCAGTCAAGTCAAACAGACTTGAAACAAATTCGAACACAAATACAATTAAGTCCGGAGAATAGATTGAATTCCGGTCGTTTAGTCCCAAGGAGACTCAATGGTGTGTGTTAAACACCGATTCAGATGATGGAATGATCACTAAGGATAGTGATCCAAAGGTTATGATTAGAAATTACACTCTTGATTGATTTGGAATAGAATTGGACACGAATTGGAAAGCACAACAACCAGATCAAAGAAACGTAAACGTAAGTTTTAAAAACTACGCAGACGCACAAAATAAAAAGTGAAAACTAAGAAATAAAAACCTAAAAATATAAAATGACATTTTGGAATCCTAAAAATAAAAGAAAATTATTAGAAAAGAAAATTATTTTTAACACTATTTAATTAATTATTATTAATTAAAAACTATTTTAACTATTTAATAAATACTCTAAAATGAAAGAAAATACAAAATAAGGCTAGAAAAATAAACTTATGATTCTGAAAAATCTAAAATACTATAAAACTAATTTTAAAACTAAAAATATATTTTTCACACTTTTATCTAATTATTATTAATTAATAACTATTTAAAATACACTTAAATACTAGAAAATAGAAAATAAACTTGGAAAAATAAAATTTTAACTTTGAAAATCTAAAATATGATAAAACTAATTTTAAAACAGAAAATATATTTTTAGACTTTTTAATTATTTATTACTAATTATTTATTATTTATTAACTATTTATAATTATAATAAATACTAAAAGAAGGAGAAAAATCAAACTTTTCTAAAAATCCTAAATGATAACGAAACCTAAGAAAACTATAAAAACAAGATTTGCTTATTAATAAGTTGAAAAGAAAAATCAAAAAGCTAAAAATCTTAAATAAACGCTATCACTATTTTTATATTGATGTTTTTATGATTTTTCTTTTGAAAACTACTTAAATACTAATAATAAGAAACTTTAACAAAGACAAAAATTTACAAAACTCAAATAAGTTGTTTTGAAAACTAAAAAGCCCAACAGTTGGCTATACTAGCTTATTTTGTGGAATAAGCTCAAATAAGCTCAATACTTGAAATAGAAGCTAGAATGAGATGTAAATAAGCTAAAGAGACTGAAATGAAGCTAAATCATGCAAAGAAGCACACTGATTAAGCTACACAAACAAATAAGCACTTTGGCTTAACACAGAAAATGGGACAAGCTTTAGGCTTAATGCAGCCCTACCAAATGAGTTCCAAAGTGAAAAACAAAACTTGATATCTCAAGAGGACCTGGTTGGCTTTCCAAAGAAGTAGAGAACACAAGAATTGGACAAGTAATGAGCTCAATACAAGCTTATGAAGTTGGTACCACTTTCGTACGTAATGTCAGGTTGTGCAGATGGGGTGCTCTCAATAAGCAGTTAAATGAGCACTCAAAAAGCTAAGAAACTAAGAGTTATCATTTTTGTATTTTTCTTGAGCACCTAGACTACAAATCCTCCAAAGCTTATAGACTGAATCCTATTAATAAACCCACAATGAAATTCCAAACTTTATTCAAAAACGACTCTTTTGAAATTTTGACTTTTTGAGAAAAACCAAAAGTTGACCAAATTGAGATTTGATTTGATTTTAAACACTGATGATGTTATGTTAAGGTGTTTTAAGACTGAATATAGCAAGATTAATACTTTTTGAACACAAAATGATGATTTGATATTCTAAAATCCCAACAGTGGCTGCTCAATTAAGGATCAAATGAAATTTTGACTTTTTGCAAATGAGAACTTGATTTCTTGACTAATATGAGTAGTTTAGACTTAGTTAGACAAGTTTCCAACAAAGAAAATGACCAAAGAACTTTTGAATACACTAAACCAAACACACCTTATGGTTGATCATTATGAGCTTTTTCAAACCAAATCACAAGTTTAAACCATGAGCTTAATTACGACCTTTTATAATCACTTATTAGTACTAATGAAACCTTAAACAACATTCATAACAACATTAAACTAAGATATGATCAAAAGCACTTTCAATCGTTAAAACCAAATTTTTGGTAAACTAAGAATTGAAACAAACAAGCTATTGTTTTAAAGGTTTAGAAACACTATATTATGACTAAATACCACAAAGAAAAGCAAAATAAAAGGTAATTAGCTACTACAACAATGAAATACCAAAGTTGCCAAAAGCTTACAATTTCTTCCAATGCTTAAAACGATAACCAAGATCCGAAACCACTTCCTATAGCTTCCCAAGAAGCACTATACCAAGGCCATCCAATATCAACCTTGCTCCAAATTTTCTTGTACCTTTCAACATGATTTTTATTTTGACTATTTAATTGCTATTTTTGGTGATTTTTCTAATTTTTCTTCTAAATTGAATTTTAAAGTTTCTAAAAGCTTGAAATAGCTTTCTAGGAGCTTAAGTGACTTAATCTAGTCCATACAAACCACTGAAAACACCATTTGAAACAACATGAGATTTTGCTTATTTGATGAAAATTGCATAAGATGAGATACAATATAATACTTGAATTCAAACTTCACAAAAGCTTTCTTATATCAAAAGGACTTGAAATACAGAGTTTTTAAAATAAAAACATACACTTGACTTGAAAAATAATAAAAACGACAATAATACTAAAAATTACACTAGATACCCTTTTTACAATGCACAACTCCTCTACTTTATAGACTTTTCATACATCCCACTTGCTTCTGATTGTATCCCACCAAACTTGAGCCATTGGATGCTTGAGATTCATCATGTCCGTCCATTTGTGATTTTGGCGCCAAAATTCCTCATAGCGCTTTTAATCAATTAATGCATTAGGTTGAGGTAATTAAAGGATTTTGGAATGTAGAGGAGTTGGAGGGACATGGAATGGGGAGGGTTGAAAGTGGAGTGAAACCATGGTGGTTTTGAAGAAAGCAGTGGGAGAGGTATTGCTACAATACAAGTTTGGTTTAGGCGCGTTTTCTCCTTGTTTTGACTTTGGTTGACCACAACTAATAACAAAGGGGGTCAAATGGGTAGTGGCTGGGTCTTTTGTATTGTGGACCGGGAGGTCAAGGTGCAAGGGTCAAGGGGATGGGCTTGGGTTTGGGCTTGGATTTTGGGCCTAGATAGTTATAAGGATCCGTTTGGTTTTAGTAAAGATAAGGACCAAAAGTGTAACTTAACCAAACTTCAAGGACTGAAAATGTCATGTTTCCAAACTTCTCACAAGGACTAAATTTGCCAACTTTGATAATACAAGAACCCTTTTTGCATAAAATCTATTTTAAAGTCCAAGGACTATATTTGTAATTTTCAAAGTTAAGGGACCTTTCTTGCCAATTGACCAAAGAATCATTCAAGGATCATTTTAAACAACTTAGAATACTTGAGGACCTTGAATGATAAATTTCCACATTTTTGAATTTCGTGGACTAGATTTGACAACTTTTAAAACTCGGGGACTAAAGCGCCAATTTTGCAAACTTTATACATTTTTCATCCGATTTTGATATTTTGCATTTTAAACACATAAAACACTGATTTGTGATATTTTGATCATTTTGATGTGTTTTGAGCGTTTTCGATGATTTTGCGCTTTAGATTATGTAAAATGATGAGTATTTGAACACTCATCAAACCATTTCCTTTAAGTGAACATAAATCAACTAAAATTGGTCAACTTGTTCATCTAGATGTATGAGGACCATATAAAGTCACTAGCGAGATGGTTACAAATATTTTTGACAATTGTTGATGACTATTCTAGGCGATCTGGGTTTATATGCTAAGGAAATGATGATGTTTATGTTTCCATTGTTAACTTTACTCATATCTTATCAAATCAATTTGAACACAATGTTAAGATATTCGAAGTGATAACAGGACATAATTTGTCAATAACAAACTTCAACACTTCTTCCATGAAAAGGAATTTTACATCAAACCTCTTGTGTTTATACCGTCAACAAAATGGTATTGCGAGAAAACATAGACATCTCCTTAATATGGCTAGATCCACTTATGTTTCGAGGGAATTACCTCTATATCTTTGCTCGAATGTGTTCTAGCTTCTTGCTTATGTCATAAGCAGTTACCTCTTGATGTTGTCGGCAAGTCTCCTTCTTCCTTGTGTATGGGCATGACCCTTCACTCTCTCTCCTTAGAGTCTTTGGTACATATGCTATGCCACCATTCTCAACATCTCGATAAATTTGGTAGTAGGTGCGAAAAAGTGTCTTTATTGGCTATTCAAATGAGAAAAAGGTTACAAACTCTTGAGCTTAGAAACAAAAATATCTTTTATTCGAGAGATGTCAAAATTTATGAAACTGTTTTTCCCTTCAAAATGAAAAATGCTTTGTCAAAACCTTTTGTTGAAACTTATGTGCCTAAATATTTAAATCATAAAAATTTCTTTGACTCACAAATTGTGACAACTCGCAATTTCAGGTCATTTCTCGAAACAATTTATGCCTTACAATTTCAACATTTATCGTAAACTTGGTTTACGTGTTCCAAATTCGCGTAACCTTAAAGGTTTAGCGGCGAATTCATGATCATATCATCACGTACATTTCATATGGACTAATTTTAGTCTACATTTCATTGACATCATTTGCATCATGATAGTTCACTCATGACATTTCATTTCACATTTAACGCGTAATTTTATATTAAATAAACGTTATCGCGTGAGTTATTATTTTTAACATTTAATCCGTTACTTTCAAAAATGATCCCGATGTATTTTTATACTTACATTTAGTTATAAAAACTATATTTTTAGTTTACCTAGTGTTTTAAATTTATTTGGTACATAAATCGTTAAAGTTATATTATTACGATGTTTTCTTAAAAATTACTCGATAATTATTTTATCACTCAAATTTCACAAGGAATGTATTTTTACAATTTTATTATCTCATTACATTCTATTTTGATCTATTAAAACTTACTTGTACCTAAAAGTTACCATTTATCCTACAAGTTACAATTTCCTACAAATTTACTTACATTTTCTTATAATAAGTACACAAGTAAATAATTACACAATATTTTGAAAAAAATATAAATATCTTACATCCCTCCCCTTGCCGACCAAGGGGAGGTAATCATAAATATAGTATGGTCTTGATTGCTAATAATTTTACACAATGCATAAAGTCTTATACTTCATTCATTTTCTCATACATGCATCTCATTCTACAAGTTAACAAAAGCTTTCTCTTCTCTCTTTTGTTCATTCAAAACCGGCCACATAGAGGTTCACCAAGGGATAATCATCAAAATTTTTATCAAGTGTTTATACAATCTAGTTTATACTCTTTATAAGGTTTTGAAATAAAAACCAAGAGTGTTTAGGTTTAACCTTGTTCCTTACACCTCATCATATAAGCTAGTAAGCAAGTTTCTTTCATTTTTCATGTTTCCTTTTCATTTCATATGTATCTTTTCATTTTTGGTACAAACATGCAAGACATATGTGATTTATACCATTTTACATGATTTTTAGAAGTTATTTATATATATGGTCATCCTATAATTATCCCCTTGGTATACTTTGGTCTTGATGATGATTAGGAACCCATGACACCCTAAGAAGGTGTATGGTAGGATTAGATTAGCTTTGGAGTTGATTTGAAGGGATTAGAATAGGTTTTGTCAGAAAACTATTTTCGATAAGTATATATTGTGTTCTGTCCTTGTTTTGATTTTTGGAAAATCCGACGGTGAAACACGACTTTTGGCCTTGATATTTAGAAAATATACTTTAAAAGCGAATCCGTGACCGCTTGAGCGGATTAAAGCGGAGTTATAACGAAGAAGTTATGAATTTTTAAAGTTTGGCGACGAAATATATTATTTTACGAAATTTCAGCATACTATTTTACTCTATTCGGTCAAAAGCAGGTCCTAAGCTTCAAATTATTTGACTTATCAAAAATATATTAGTATACTTTGATACGAAGCTAAGGATGTATTATCTGAAGAAAGCAGTTTGAAGCGACAAAGATATGCGTTTTCATAAAATTGCCGTAACTATTATTTTACGAAAAACTATATTATTTTTACGATACAAGTGTTACGATGTTTATAGCGTCCATGTTGAGGGCTGTTTTAACCATAATGTGGAACTTTTGGAGCAATTGTCTTCTAATAAAATCAAGATCACCGAGCATATTTTCCAAAACAATCAACCGTTTGTATAGCGGAGTTTTAATAAATTAATTACGGTTGCTCAAAATTGGCGAAACTCACTTTTTACACAACAATTAGACAAAATCACCATCTTTAACCCTTATTATTTTTATGTTCGAGACCTTTATGTCGAAAACTCTGACTGAAACTTTTAGATTTTGATACAAACTTTCCAAAACCTTGAGTTCGTTTCCTAACGATCGGCGTACACCATTTTACGACTAGTCTTTCAAAGCCATTTTGTCACTTTCAAGAAATTTCCGGCGACATTATTTTGACGAAAAGTGATATTTTCACTATAAATCATTACGAAACCATTGTAGGATGACATTTTGGTAAATACTTATAAAGTGATTTAAGAATGGTCAAGGCGTCAAAAGAGTATTTTTCGACGATAAGTATTATTTTCAAAACTCACAAATGGTATAAATAACATCTGAAATGCATGCATAACATTACATCATAACTCATTCGTATCATATCATTCATAATAGGTCAAGATTAACGTATCACACTACATCTCGGTGTACTCACTTTTGTCTTACATCATTCCACCAAGTGAGTTCCATAGCCCCTACTTTTACTTGTTTTCATAAGCTGTTTTGGGGAGATACATGCTCAACTATTTTTTTATAACTATCATGATTATTTGAAACTACATGTAGCGAACTTAATGTTTAGTCATATCCTATATCATAAATCATTGGTGAATGTCTTGGGAACTTCATTGGGTTTGAATGTCTTAGGAACTTCATTAAATTTGAATGCCTTGGGAACTTCATTGGGTTGAATGTCTTGGGAACTTCATTGAAATTTGAATGTCTTGGGAACATCATTGAGCCGAATGTCTTGGGATTTTCATTGAGCGAATGTCTTGGTATAATTATGTCAAGTAAACATTGATACATTAAGTCATGCATTATTATGTGAATTCATTTGACATCATGCGCTTGAACATAAACTATATACATTTTGGCAATGGGTTGTGAATACGAGGTTGCAAGTTTTGTATGGGCGGAACTTGGGCGAGTGGATTCTGATGCCTTTCTTTGCATAAGCGATTTTGAAGGCTTTACATTTCAACACAAACTCTATGAACTCACTCGACCTTTGTGTTGACACTTTTAGCATGTTTTTATCTCGGTATCTAAGGCATACACTACATGGCATGCATGTGGACACATCTTAGAGTCGCGGTGTGTGCGTCTCACTGGGTTTACTCACATTAAAACATCGTTTGAATTGTAACAAACTTATTTCCGCACAAGTTGATTTTCATTTGGGACCTACTTTGTAAACTCGATTGTTTTATTAAATCAAGCGGTGTGTTTTCGAATGACACTTTAGGTGGTTCAATATATCTATGCTTGTGATGCTATGGCGGTCAATCCCGAAATTCCATTCATTGCAAAAGCAGTAATTTGGGGTGTGACACAAATAAGTCCCAATGATGAAGGAGAGTGACATCCTATGATGATGGCAGCGTGGTAAGTCATCCTACTAGGATTGATGAACCGGTTGCAACATCTATAGATGATAATACACACCACGAGGGCACCGTATCACATGAATCACATCCTGGCGATGCATCTTCGATTCTGGCGATACATCACTGATTCTCTTGAACAAGAAAGAGGCTTGCCGACCCTCTTGTTAGAAGGTCAACGAGTTTCTAAGTTGGCGATAATCTTAATGACTTTATTGTAGAAGGAAAAGTCAAATATGGTGTTGAAAAGGTTGTTAATTACTCTAATCTTAACAAAGAAAATTCTTTGCTTTGCTAGTCTTAATAAAAGTATTGAACCTACATTATGAAGAAGCTATCCTTGATAGTAATTGGGTTGATGCTATGAACTACGAAATTGAGGCCTTAAATGAAAACCATGCTTGGGATATAAGCGATCTACCTCTAATAGAACTCCAATTGGTTACAAATGGATCTTTAAAATCAAATATAAAGCCAATGGTGAAGTTGATAGATACAAGGCTAGATTAGTTGTTAAAGGCTATAATCAAAGAAGAATAGAATATGATGAAACGTTTTCTCCTGTTGTGAAAATGTCTATTGTTAGATGTCTTATTGCTTTAGCTGTGAAAAACAAATGGCCTCTTTTCCAACTTGATGTTAACAATGCTTTCTTGTATGGAGATCTTGATGAAGATATCTATATGACCATCCTAAGGGGTTACGTAATGAGAACAATAAAATAAAGTTTGCAAACTTGATAAGTCCCTATATGGCCTAAAACAAGCTCCCGGAAAATGGAATGAAAAACTTGTCGGTGTTTTAAAAGAAAATAATTTTGTTCAATCATCAATGATCATTCTTTATTCACCAAAGCAGAGAATAACAAGTTTATTGCTCGCTTGTTTATGTGGATGATATAGTCCTCATCGAAACGCTGCATTGATGAGATGAAACTATTCAAAGAGTTTCTAAAATCAAAATTTCATATCAAAGACTTGGGAAACTTAAAATACTTTCTTGGTATTGAAGTTTTAAAAGCGGAAATGACATTTGTCTCTCCCAAAGAAAATCTTGTCTTGAACTCCTCAAAAATTTGGTCTTCTTGGGTGCAAACTGTGTCTACTCTATGGAACCCAACTCTGTCCTTCCATACATTCCACTGCTGATGATCCCTACTTGTCAACATCATTGGTTATCGAAGTTACTTGGAAACTTATCTATCTCACCCATACAAGACGACATCTCATACTCGGTTCATTGTGCGGCACAATATATGCATTCTCCATTAAAATCTCATCTAGAATGTGCCCTCAATGTTCGAGATATCTAAAGGAGCTCAGGAAAAGGTCTAAGGTACAATTTGAAAGAACTCGAAAATCATCTTGAAGGATATAGTGATGCGGATTGGGCGAAATGCAAGAAAACCGGAAAATACATCACGAGTTATTGTGTTTTCTTTAATGATTGTCGATCTCATGGAAAAGTAAAAACAAAACACTCTTTCAAAATCTTCCACGAGCGGTATAGATCTATGTCTCTGCTGCTGTGAAATCATTTGGATTCTAAAAATCTTAAAGGATCTAAAAGTTGATATCAATCTTCTGTTAATCTGTTTTGTGATAACAAATCGCTTTACAACTTCTTTGTCAATCATTTTCCATGAAAGCTCAAAACACTTTGAAATTGATGGCCACTTCATCGGGGAAAAAATTGCAAGAGGTGGTATAAGTGCCAAAAGATTGGCTCTTCAAACCAAGCTGAGACATTCTTACAAAAACCTCACTTGTTTATCGACATAAATTCTTGTGTGAAAAATTGATATTGTTTGATATGTTTGCCCATCAGTTAAGGGGAATGTTAAATTTTGGGGTATTAATCATGGCAAACATATCATTCTATCAATTGCTAATGGCTTTCAAGTTATGTTACGTGCGGGGTTATTCTGAGGCTAATCATGGACAAAAATAAAAGGTTTAAAGTTCCAAGATGCTCGTTTCTTTGAAGCTATTCTCATTTCTGTGATGAGTCATTTATAGCCGTTAGTAGGGTCTTGGTGTAACAATCTCCTATTTAACAAGTCCCTTAATCTAGGGTTAGATACACTTGTGTGCAGGTCATTTCTCACTTTATTCTCTTCTCTTTGATCATTTCAACGATCTTGTCTCTTCTTTGTATTTGTATGATTATTGTCTCATTGACATTAATCTAATCTTGTAACATTTGGATACTATTGTTGATATAATCTAAGCCGACTATTGAGGCTTAGGTTTGAATAAAAGTTCTTCTGTTTACTTGTTGTTGTTGATACTTTCGTACATTAATAGAAACGATGGTGTTACTTGATGAGTCTATATCAAAGAGTTCCTGAACTTAGACTAATTCATTTTTAAAATGTAATCAGAGACTGACTGTAAGGTAAAGAGGTAAAGAATTGGCTTGACACTGTGATTTAAGAAAGTGTAAAGGTTATTTACGGAGTGGTAATAATACTGGCTTGTGCTCTAAAGTTTGAGAAAATATATATGTAGACGACACTTAGGTTAGTGGCAATGGGCGCGGTATGGGCACGGTTTGCCCTCGTACACCGGCAACACCGTTGCCTCTTGTCGGTATGGTGCGGTATGGTTGATGCGGCAAAGATTGCCGATTCGGCATGAAGTGGGCGTGTATATCCTTGTTCAAATATTAGACCGTTGAACACTTATAAAAAATAAAAATAAATAATAATAATTTATATGAGGTATGGAATCATGGTTTTAATTAAAAATATGATGAGGTATGGGTGATGTATGAGATGAGGTGGAATGATATTATTGGTGGTGGTGATGTATGGTTGAGGTATAGGATCGTGGTAGTTAGTACCCTTACAAATTTAAACTAACACTACACCTTGCTTTTATTGCTAGTTAAAGCATACAATTTGAGGTACATGCTTTCTCTTGCATGACTTCTCTTGATTATTAGGTACTCTGTTTTGAACTAAGATTATTAAGTACTCCATAATCATATTCTTAATTATAAATTCAAGTTCGAACATTCCTAAATTTATTGTTGTTAAAATTTTGTTGTATGTGAATGTTTATAATTTGGATATCAAACTAAATTGTTTGATCACAGGTAAAGTATATCGATCGTAAGCTTTGGGTTCATGAAATTCTTATTTGAATAAAACAGTTTGTCAATTGCAATCTAAGCTACGAAATTAATAACGTTAGAGGATTGTTGGATGTTATTAATTCTGCAAATGAGACCAGAGATGTGGTTATAACCACCAACCCAAATTGGTTGTTTTTGTTATTACGAAGCTTGACACAGTTGGTAAAAGGCGGGAAAAGTTGTATCGGTTAGTAAAACTGTTAATAAGGGTGTGTTTGTTTTTTAAAAAAGTCTTATTAGCCTCTTACTTTTACCGAGTAAGAGGTGGATAGGCGTTTTGCGTGTTTGTTTTTTCTTTTGGTAAGGCGGGTTAGACGTATAACGTCTTCTCGATGAAGAGGTGAGAGACTTGTCTTCTTGTCTCTTACTCATTTTGTAAACTTTATATAATTTATTTGATTATTTATTAACTATGTTATATTTATGATAAAAAGTCTTGTTTCATATTTACATAAATTCTTATTATCGCGTTCGTTGGTTTGATAAACAAATTGCGAAACGAGCACTTAAAATCGTTCGGACACTTATCAAAACAAACAACGTTATTTCGTTCAATTTAAACTTTCTAGCCACCTCTTCTAGTAAGATGTGGTAGTCGGTCAGGGCCCAAAATATCTTAATAAACAAACACGACTAAGATTATTGACCTAAAATGGTTTAGGTTTAAATCTGTTGAACCAAGCCTTGTGACCTGCAAGGCGTTGCTTCTTGACCGGACCCATGAAAGCAAACTGCACAATTTCTTTGACCTCATTCTTTATCATGGCGATATCAAGTGATATAACGAATATCTGTCTGCGTATCACTAACTTGTTTTGAGCTAATAATGAATCTGAGAAAAGTTCGTTATAGAGCCATATTTAATGAACCGTCAATGCAATCATGTACTCATTCTTTTAACATTAAAATATATTCACCTTTTTGAAAATTAAATATCTCACAAACCGTTAATCGTTACGTCGAAAAAATTATACCATCTCGACGAAATTAAATTATCTTTCTATAGATATGCGTTGTTATATCTTTCGTGAACTTTTTTTAAAAAATTTTGTCAGGAAAAATCACGTGTGATTTGTAAAAATCACGTGTGATTTGTAAATCACGTGTGATTTCTTAAAATCATATGTGATTTGATTTTCTGAATCACGTGTGATTTTTAAAATCACGTGTGATTTTCTAATCGCGTGTGATTCTGGATGAACTTTTAAAAAAGTTAGGTCAGATATAACAATGATCTATGAAAGATAATTTAATCTCGTCGTAATGTATTTTTGTAACGAAGATTCTGGTTTGCGAGATATGTTGTTTTAAAAAGATTAAAATAAAAAATGGATGAATGTGATTGGTTAATTGGTTCTATGACAAATTTGAGTTCTACATGGATCTCAACTCATGAATGCAAACTACGCGTTTATACATGTTTCTAACTATAGCTAAATGAAAGTTAAAAGTTCTACAACTTTTATTCGAAAATAGCTTGTGCCTTCATAATTCAAAAAAGACGTGAAGTGTGAAAGAAGCAAAGAAATGTGGCTGACAAGAGGGTAACGTGCGAGTGGAGTTACACATAGTGCCACAAAGACCATCATTGACATACATTGTTGCCCAACCCACGATTTTATAACTTTATATCATAATGGAACTTTTAAAATATTTAAAGACTTCAAAACGAATGTAAAATCCACCATCGACACATAACATGTTAGAACAAGAAAGATAAGGATCCATCTTGCATAGAACCTTAATTAAAAATAGATAAAATTTGCTGTAATGCAATACAGATTAGTTTAGAAACATCATTTTCAAACATGCGTTTTCTCTTGAAAATAAATACAGGACAAATTTACAATATAAAATATAGTAATTTGCAGCTTGTTACTTGTAATGGTATAAGGGCACCCGAGTAATTGACTTTGTAACAAGAAACAGGAGAAACTTGTCAGAAAAGATAACTAAAAATCCCAAATTTAACAATTTCCAAATTTATCGGGAAATTGTGTTAAGTTAATCAAACTACGAACGTTCATTAAAGTCCCAAAATTTGTCAAAACTGGAGATTCAAGTGACATAATATACATGTAAGTTAAACATTCGCTAATAAATCTGTAAAATAAATAAACTTTTAGTCATACATCTTCGGTCCTAGTGGTATGTAAGTTGCCAAAGTCGGTTCAAGTCTTGTTATAGGCATTCATGAGATTTTATTGTAAAATAGGTGGTATAGAATGCGAAACAGTTGCCGCTCAAAAAATGAAAAGAAGAACTTTTAGTTTAGTTTATATGTTTATTCCTCTGTCCATTCTAATATAATTGTCATAAAAAAGCATGATTTAAAACAAACATAATTGTTACTGTTTTTCCTTTTTTACTTTTTACAAGAATGGCGGTTTTACTCTTGAATAACTAATTCTTCTTTAAAGTTAATACAATAATTTCAAGCAATGTATGAGGGATGCTACATCCACTCATAAAATTCACACAAATCACCCACACGTTGAGGTGTCATCCACTTATTGGTGAAATGAGGGAGAAGGAGAGAAGCTATAATAAAATCCAGTGATCGGTGGGTGGCGCCGGTGTGGGTGATTTATATGTATTTTGTGAGTGAATGTAGCATTTCTCATGTTAATATGGTAAACTCTATCAAACTTCTCTATTTATTTTTAATTGTGAACAATTAAATTGGGACGTCAAAAAAAAAAAAAAAAAACAAACGTGAACTGTTAATTTGAGAGAGAGTAGTACTCACATTGGAACTGTCTTTAAATATATATACTTTATTGGGATCTAAACTTTGTCTCTCTAGCTAGACAGTTGTCCTTGTAATGGGCAAGGGTCTAAAACTTTAAATATGAGTGACAAAGAGATGGGTTGGATAATGCCGAAGATTAATATCTTTTCCTAGATATAAGACTATAAAGTGGCTTGATGAGCAATGGCGCGGGCTAAAGCACTTGCTTCTTGCAAGTATAATAAGTTTATAACACCTTGAAAGTCAATTGTCCAAGATTAGCATTTGCTCCCTTCTCAAATGAACTTGTAACCGATCGAAAGTAAGTGGAATTTCAATAGGCCTCATCATTGCAAATGCTATACTGTAAAGGATTTATAAGACTCTAAGTTGCACCTTCATGCATCCTTAAAAGGTATACTGTTGTCTTTGAGGTGGGCGACCACCCACAACCATCATGTTTGAAAAGCCCAAAAAATTATCCTATTGTATTATCACTACTACTTATAATGCATGACATTTCTCTCTCTATTTAATTTTGGACTTTTGAACTTGTAAGTAATAAGCGTGATGTACAATACATTAAAACACAAAATTTCGGACTTACAACCACATATCTATCTAATATAATAAAGGGTCGATTGCGTATATCTGCTAAAACTGCGTATTTGCATATATACAAAACATCTTAAATGCATTGTACATCATGCAATAAAACTTGTATTGTGGAAATATCAGTTTTAAGTTTTAATGGCGTATATCGATTCTCTATAATAAACGAGAGTTTATTCTGTTTCTTTGAAGCGGTAATAAAATTAATGTCATGATGTGTCTTGAATACTATTGGTCATTGAGTTTGGAAGGTACAACATTGTTTCATTCTTCATTTCTTAACCCATGTTCACATAATACTCACATTCAAATCGGGAGTTTCAATTAAGCAATTAATGTTGACACATTCAAAGAGTCATGTCCAAAAATAAGTTACGAATTCAAAATCAGTCTTAACACCACACAATGCTAAATGATGAATGTAAATACGTAATCTGTGTCCAAAAATAAGTTCCAATTGTGTCCAAAAATAAGTTCTAATTGTTGGTTTCAAAATCAAAACTTATTTGGCACTCTTTCGATTAAAAAAAGTATTAATTTTCCCCTTACTATTACCGATTCAAATTTAAAAAAATAATAATAATAAAATCCTCTTCTACAATCACAGACCGATTCAATCAATTTTTTTATTCATTGCCATTTCTTTCTAAAAGCTAAAGTTGATGAATTAATGATTGTTAATTGATTTGGTTTGAAATAAAGTTTTATATTTTGTGGGTGTGATTGGTTTTGAAACAATGTTTTTGGTTAGGTTTCTAATGGATTATTGGGCACCAAACTTTCTGCTGCTATGGGTGGCTCATGTTTGGCTAGAGTTCAATTTACGCAACGGGAAAATAGGCGCGGAGGTAACTGTTTTGAACATGTTTATTGACTGGTCACATATTTAGTTTCTTCCAATCTGGATTGAACCTTATGAAGGTCCTTTATAGGTTTATTGTTCATGTGTTTTTTATGTAACTGAATCTTGGGTACCCGACCTCAACCACCACCTATAGTTATTATTAGATGAGTTTCTTTTCAAGTATATACCTACTTATTAACTTGCTTATTTATTGTTGTGATAGGTTAGAAAATGATTGATATATTGAGTGATTAACCAGTTATATACACACAGGGAAAAGATACTCTAGCGTTAACAACTTCTCAAAGTCACATATGAAACTTATTAAGTTTAGACTTTAGAGACTAAAAAATGAGCCACTTAACAATGTAAACAACAATGAATAATAGAACGCTATTGTGTTAGGTGATATTGTGTAAACCGGGCCTGAGCCCGATACACAATATCACCTAACATATTGCAGTACGGTCAATTAAGTGAAAAAAGATCTAATGCACATGTTATTTAGCATACATCAAAAGAAAGACAAAACTGCCTTTTCATATATAAAAATTTAAGGACAACATCCGTATAGTAGTTTAGACTTGGTTATGGTATCTTTCTAATGGCTCAAATAATGTAAAAATCTTAATATGGTGTGTGTAATATTTTTTTATGGGTGCTAAAATGGGTGGTTTTATGTAGGTCGCATAATTGGTCAAAACATGTGACCTACTAATTCGGGTATGGGTCGAGACCCATTGATCAGTGTACATGCTTTCGTAAATTGAATTGAGTTTTATGATTCATAATAAGGAGTCTTTGGAATTTTTTTCACTATCAAAGTCCAACTCTTTATTAAGGGGTGTTTGGAATTTCTACTTAGTTACTTATTATTAGCCGATAAACTGCAAGTAATAAGGGTTGTTTGGGGATACATATATTTTATACTTTTTTGCTTCTGCACTTATTTGTTAGCTGAAGTAACTACATGTAAAAAAGGTTGTTTAGGGTTACATATCTTTTCAATTTTTTTTTTTGCACTTATTTGCTTATGCACTTATTGTATATATGTTCTTGCAGGATTTTATAGATCATGAGAAGAAGGATAGTGTATCACTTAAGGTGACATGTCTAAAACATTTTAGGTTACTTAATGCTTTTATGTTATTACTATATTTTTATAATTTGTCATTTCTAAGTGATTCCAGGTTACATGTTATACTGCAGTGACTTTGTCTTATTGTATTAAAAGAGAAACAAAACAAGCTTCACGATGTGAGAAGGTAATGAGTGACTTGAACACAATTATAATGCAGCGGTATACAAGCTCTCAGGTTAGTGTCTCTTTTACTATAACAAATGCACATGCTTGCAAATGGGATGGATAGTTTAAAGTTATATTTCACTCCAAACAAGTCACAAACACGTCATCTCAACCACAAATTAAATGTGCAAAATCGTCGAATTCAAAGCCACCAAAATGATTTTTTGGCGTACGATAAGTAAAAAAATTTATCAGCTAAGCACCAACTTAATTTGGAAGCCTATTTTTAAAAAGTTATAACCTTAAGGTTGGTTGACGGTGGTGGAATAAGAAACATTAGCAAACATATAAGGTGACATGGGATATAGATGTTTTATAATTTGCTGCTACTTGGTTAGTTAAGATTGGTGAGCTAAATTGCAATTTATTGTTAAACCGATAAGATTTGGTAGGCTGACTGTTGATTATATCTAACTAGCAACCATTTTTAAGAAGGTAAATATAATGAAAGTGATAGTTTATGTTCATTGTTGGCAAAAAAAGGGGAAAAAACCAAAAGGTCCACTGATGTTTTCTTTTGCTTCTTATTAATTGCTAGAATGATGCTCTTTCGAATTTAATTTGTGATTAATAGGAATGTGTTTGAATGCATATGCCAGAAAAAGTTTTCGCAATATACATGCCCATCGATGTAATACACGTTATTGTTCCTTCCATGCTACAAGGTATTCTTATGTTATTCTCATTGCATTTGTAGATTTTGTTTTCCTCTTTGAAAGCTATGTTCTTTTTCTTTCAAATATTAATTACAACAAAAGTAAATTGTTGGATTTGTTAGATGTAACAACTGAACCTGGTGATGAAACTAAGCAGAAGATGCTGGACATACTCAAACGTTTTCATTCATATGAAGAGGCTGATAGCTTGGACAATGATGATGGTAATTTATTAAATAGCCCGTTAAGGTAATTTTTTTTGTAACGTTGCTCATTTGTATTTAATTGCTTGCTTTAACTTTCCTAATTTGCTTTTAAAATAATTATGTTGCTGTAACTGTTACTCATCATTTCTCTCTCACATTCTTGCCATCTTTAGCATCTAGATGATGGAAATCGTTCTTAGTTTTTTTCATTTCAGTATAAGTGGATTCAGCTTTATCATATGAGACCATTTAAAATATCATTTCTGGTATGTTTGTTGATTACTTCTCTTTCACTATCAAGCTGCAAATGGGTAGATTGGGTAACGGGTCAAAAAGGGTACCTTTCGATCCTACTTGGAAACTTCTCTTGGATTTTATAATATCATGTCCTAAATATGATAGTAATAAACACAATATAGTTACAGTGATAAGCTATTTTCATAAATAGAACATTTTATGAGGTTTTATGCATTGAGAATACACTGTGTGTAACTTTTGACTGTTCTCATATTATCTGCATGTTAAGTTTAACTCATTTGAACTGTTATGGATAATGTTAACCGATGAGTGTCTAAATACTCATCATTTTTATACCATTTAAAGCTGCAAAATCATCCGAAAACACTCGAAACACATCAAAATGATCAAAATATCACAAATCGTGTTTTATGTGTTTTAAATGCAAAAATATCAAAATCGGATGAAAAACGTATCAAATTTGCAAAATTGCGCTTTAGTCCCCAAGTTTCAAAAGTTGTCAAAAATAGTCCACGAGTCAAAATTTCAAAAGTAAAGTCACCAAAGGTCCTTTTAAAATCAAAACTTGTCAAATTTAGTCCTTTGGTGAAAAATATCAAAAGTTTGAGAAAATTACAAAATTAGTCCTTCAAGTTTCAAAATTGGCGAAATTGGCCCTGGAAAATTGGAAAATGGCAATTTTGGTCCTTATATTATTGAAGATTGTCACTTTTAGTCCTTGGAGCATCTTTTCGAATTGGCGCTTTGGTCCTTAAATTTCAGTATTACACAATTGGTCCTTGTGAATTATTAAAACATTAAACCAATTTTGGACCCTGTTATTCAAAGCTTGGACCCCTTGGCATAATTTAATTGTGAACCCCCAATTATTAAATAATCTTCAACCAATCTTGGTCAAATAAAACACCCGCGCCTTTTTCTCTTCCTTCCACTGCCTTGCTGCAACTCAACCAACCCCATCCCCTCCTCACCTATCCTCTATCTTGTCTCCTCACTCAATACAACAACAAAACACATTAAATTCACCTCACCTCATCTCACTCAACCCTTAACTGCTTAAAAACTTTTGGCGCCAAAATGATCAAACGGCTAAAATTGCATCTACTCATCCAATGGTCTCAATTCCTAGTGGGATTTGCTCAGAAAGTCAAGTGGAAGCATGTGGAGCTATAAAAGAGAAGATTGAGAGAAGATTAAGGGTGGTAGCTAGTTTTTATTTTTTTCTTTAATATCGTTTTTTTTTGTAATGTTTTAATTTAAGTCATGTTATTGTAATTTCTGTTTTTATGAATCAAACTAAGTTATTTTATAAATTGTAATCCAGTTTGAAGGTGTAATTCAAGGTTTAATATCATTTTGTGTTTTCAAAGTCTACTGTTAAAAATTTCAGTTTTTAAATTCTCTTGTCTAAGTTTTTAGTATTTGATTTAAGTTCAAAATGGTTTAGATAAGTTGTTTACATCTTTTTGTAAGCCTAAAAGTCAGTTTTAAGCAAAATTGGCTCCTAGTCAACAAAAGTCAAACAGGGACTTAATTTGAAATGGAAGCTAATATGGGTGATGCAGAGCAGTTCTTTGGGTTGGATTTAGTTAGAATAGATTAGTTTTGGGATTGGTTTTGAGCACTGTAACAATTTGGACTCATGTGAGTTTAATTCTCATTTTCACTTTTCTAGCCACTTTGCATTTCTTGCTTATCTGTATTCGTGATCATCATTAGTTTTAATTTGCTTAAATAGTTGTGATTAGGTCATGTGAACTCGGTTTAGTCATCGATATTAGCTAAATCAATAGTTTACCTCTTTAAACTTTCATATCAGTTCTTTAAATGGTGTTTGGATCGGTCTTGATATCTTGTGTCATAGGGTAGCTCATGAGTCGGAAATTGTTGTTTCAAGTTTGGGTAGTCTAGTTGAATTCATTTGAGTCTTAGTCTTGATCGCAACACCTCAAAAGTCAAAATCCCATTTCAACTGATTTAGCAGCTCACTTTGTTGAAGTTTTTTGTATATCCAAAACTTATTTTGTGTTCCAAATACATAGATTAAGCTAGCATTAGGCTCATTACACCTATTAAGTTCATTTCCAGTCCAAAAATCATAATCAAAAATCAGTTTAGTCAACTTTCCACTTTTTCTTAAAAAGTCAAATGTTGCAAAACCAGTTTTAGGCTCAACTAGACAGATTTTTAATGAACTCATCTTTGGGTCAATTTCTATAAAACTTGTAGTTTTAGAAAGCCCTCTTGGTCTAGTTTCTTGTTGCTATTTTTGATTAATTTTGTGAATTTTCCTTAAAGCTCAAAAGAGCTTATGAATCAGTGTTAGGTCCACAATGCGAGCACAAGGCTCTGCATGTGTTTTCTGAGTTTTGCGAGACCTTGCACAGGGTTCACCTTAGCTCATCTAGGTCTGATTCTTTGGTTAAACACTCTCAACCAGGTCTACTATAAGTTGCAAGTTTTAGTTTTAGGTTTCTAGCTTATTTGGTTGCTTATTTCTTGGCTTGAACTTGGCACCCCTTCACTGATTTTAAGCAAAAATTTCATAACATCAAATCTTAGCAACCTTGCAAATCAGTGGTTTAGCTTGTTGTTTCTCACTTCATTTTGGTCCTTTTAGCTTATTATTGCTTCCTTATCAGTTTGGTACACTTTGGAGTCCATTTGCTTATTGAAGTGCTTATTTATAAGCACTTTGATCATCGATTGCATATTCCTCCAAGTAACCCCTGGTTTTCTATTTTTCCCAGCTTCCTAATATTATTTTAAGCTTTTCCTGAAATTTTCAGATTTTTCCAAGCTTGTTTACTATTTTTCTTAATTTAAATTAGTTTTAAGCATTTTAAATAGCTTTTAATACAAAAATTAGAAAAAGTCTCAAAAAATAATTTTCAATTTTCTTAAGTTTAGATAAATGTAAAAGCTTAAAAAAATATTTTTCCTATTTTTTCTCCTTTTATTTGGTATTTTTAATAATTTAAATTAGTTTTAAATAGTTTTAAATTAATAATAAATACATAAAAGTCTAAAAATATATTTTCAGTTTTAAAATTAGTTTTATCATATTTTAGATTTTTCTAAGTCTTAACTTTATTTTTCTAGTCTTATTTCATATTTTCTTTTATTTTAGAGTATTATTAAATAGTTTAAAATAGTTTTAATTAATAATAATTACATAATTAGTTATAAAAATAATTTTCCTTTTCTATAAATTTTCTTATATCATTAGGTTTGTAAAATGTATTTTCATATTTTTAGGATTTATATTGTATAAGTTTCACGTTTTTATTTTATACGCTTACGTTATTTTAATTTAAACGTAAGTTTTAAGTTTTAAGTTTTAAACGTTCATCACTTTAAAAATAGTGATAGCGTTTATTTAATATCTTTATCTTTTTAATTTTCTTAATTTGCATTTAAGTCGCTTTTATTTATTAATCCTTTTCGAGAGTGTAATTATCATATCCAAATCCTTTCGATCGCTATCATTAGTGATCATTCTATCGTCGATCATGTGTTTAACACACCATTGAGTCTCCGTGGGACTTAACGACCCGAATCCACTATATTCCCCGATCTTCATTGCATTTGTGTTCGAGCATGTTTAAGTCTATTTAGACTTGACTGCTTTCTTGTGAGATCAAAATTTTAATTTCGCATTGCGGGAGGCTTTAGCGTGTGTTTAGCCTTTTCGGATCCATTCTTGCACATATTCCATCTTTTGTAAAAGTTTTTGTAAAGTTTTCAAAATCCAAAAGTTCATTAACACTTTTCCTAAAGTGTTAAAAGCATAAAAATATTTTCATTCTTTGTTTTTATCATCATGTTTTCAAAAACACCAAAAATATTCTTCTTTACCCTCTTACCTTTTGATTCTTCATTTCTTACCCTCGATAACCTTTGATTCTTTCTATGTCTTATCCTCACCCTCTTGGTTGTCAATGGTGTGGTGGTCCTTATAATGGTGGCAATTGCCCCGGTTGTAGCATGGTGGAATCGGAAGCGGGTCCATCTATAACCAAGATCCCTATTCCTACCATAACACAACCGATTTATTCCATCGGCTACCACCTTGTGAGACTCAGCGATTTCTTGTTGTGAGTATTGTGGTGGTTCACATTCCAGCTTCGATTGTCAATCGTGAAACACGCTTGTCTATGAGCGGTTTCCGATAACAATTATGACTACAACACATACCACTCACACCACATCGGTTTCTTGTTGTGAGTATTGTGGAGGTCCTCACTCTAGCTCGGATTGTCAAACAGGGAACCCATTTCCTTGTAACGATTACGACTCTTCATATCATGACCAACCTCTACAATACCAAATGATTCACTTCCTCAAAATCTTCTCCTTGATCTTTTGGATTTAGTGAAAGATTTGAAGGAATCTAAACACTCCCATGATAATCCAAATGAAAATCAATGGAAGTTTTGTTAGCCAAGAAGCGGGTTGCTAAATTAGATTCCCAGTTGCGTTTGAAAAATGCATTGGGAATCAATTGCAATAGAAAAAGCGGCCAAATCTAGCTCTCGATTCCGTTTCATTCTCGATGACGATGATGATGAAGATATCCTTGATATCCTACAATTTTATAACAGTTCATCAAGTTCATCGGTTGAGACTCCTTCCATGATCCATCGGGAGAAAAGACTATGATGGAATTACTAGCGGAAGAACAAATGGAAAGTATTAAACATATGTATGCTAGTCCATCTAATCTCCTCGATCTTGTTATCACACGATACTCCCACTCACTCTCTAAACATGGGGATGAGCTTAGCACTATTCCGAAATGGAATCGTCTAGTGTTGAGGACCTTATCCCAATCCCGAGAGAGTCACGGAATTTCGATCATCGTGTGATATCCCTTTCCTCTTGAGTGTTCTCAAGATCATTTTGAAACTTTCTCGATCTTAGCGACGATTGTGCTTCCTATGGAGACATCGAGTACGTTGAGGCATCACTTCACAATCGATGTCGATCCCCTTCTTGAGGAGTTCTCCGATGAACTCACTCACATCAATCCACTCTTTGATCTCGAAGTCGATCCGGGAGAGACCGAAAGTCTCATTGATAATGATCGTTCACTCACTTATCCCAACAATCCAAATGAGAATGTTGATCACTTTGTTCCCGAAACATTCAAAGCTACTTTCACTAATCCTCTATTTGAATTCAACTCGAATTCACTTCAATTCTCGAGAATCCACTCTTTGATACTCGATTGAGGATAGTGATGAGCCCACAATGGAACAAGAGTTCACAAATTCACATTATGTGATTGATTCTCTTCATGAGGAGTTCGCCGGTGAACTCTCTCATATCATATCTCCGCTGGAGTATGATTGCGTGGATGGCAAAAATCATGATCGGGGGGAGAGAATCTCAATTTGCATAGTTATGACAAATCTTCCCACCCATCCTCCCGAGATGCCTTCCAACCCAAAGAGCTCAACCGATAAAATCCAAACGAGTGCTACTGCACTTGATCCTGAGGAAGAAGATCTTATCATGATTGTTATCATGATCTTCTTTCTTTTCTTCACCTACTCGGTGACTTCTCTCTTCTTCACTCCTTCGGGAGTGAAGACACTATCTTGATCCCGGCATTTTCATTTATCATTTTTGAGCGGTTCTATATATATCTCATCGGTGTGGAACTTTCACGTGCTTCAATGTTTATCCAAACATCTTGAATGAAAGTCCGATGGAGATTGTCTCTTCCACTTGCTTCCCATGAACCAATGAATGCGGGTCGAGTCAAGCTAGCGACTCGGTAATCAAAAACAAGAGCACACCATATGGGTTTTCACCCATATTTCGTCTTCTTACCCCTTTCTACCACCTAAGTGTGGGTGATGCCCCACATGTTTATATAAATATTAAAAAAAAAAAAAAAAAAAAAAATCTTTCTAAATAATGGCCGTAGTATTTCCCTTTTACGTTCTTTGTTTCGGCATAACCGCGGTACTTTGAATATTGAGGGCAATATTCATTTCTAAGTGTGGGGAATTCTCACGAATTTCATATATTATCTACCAATTCCCGTTTTGGCCAAAATTTTTTTTTGGAGTAAGTGTTTTACACTTACTCATTTGGTTATCGATCCGCCATGTTTGATAAACTAAAGGATTGGCTAATCCAGAGCAAACGGCTCTTGGTAAAGATATCTCAAATCCGTTTATATGGCTTGCAATTTGCCCAAAATTGTATGGTATTCACTCACCATATCCTAAAAAGTGAAGAGTTGGCTAGCCCGCAAGGTTATGGCTTGTGGTAAAGGCGATGGAAAATCCATAATTGGTATTCACTCACCAAAGATAATATTGATAATTTATCTAAGAGTTGGCTAGTCCGTAAAGTACGGCTTCGGTAAAGACAAAATCAAATCCGTTGAAAGTCGGTGGTTTGCTCAAAATCACATGGTTATCGGTGTACCATGGTTCTTACTTGAATGAAACATTTGGCTACTCCGAGTAATGGCTTTTGGTAAAGAGATTAAAATCCATTATGTTTTCTCAAATCATTGCTAGGGACTAGCAATATCTCGATGTGGGGATTGATGAGTGTCTAAATACTCATCATTTTATACAATTTAAACTGCAAAATCATCTCGAAAACACTCGAAACACATCAAAATGATCAAAATATCACAAATCATGTTTTATGTGTTTTAAATGCAAAATATCAAAATCGGATGAAAACGTATCAAATTTGCAAAATTGCGCTTTAGTCCCCAAGTTTCAAAAATTGTCAAAAATAGTCCCCGAGTCAAAATTTCAAAAGAAAAGTCACCAAAGGTCCTTTTAAAATCATAACTTGTCAAATTTAGTCCTTTGGTGAAAAATATCAAAAGTTTGAGAAAATTACAAAATGTCCTTCAAGTTTCAAAATTGGCAAAATTGGCCCCGGAAAATTGGAAAATGGCAAAATTGGTCCTTATATTATTTGAAGATTGTCAAAACCAGTCCTTGGAGCATATTTTCTGAATTGGCGAGTTTGGTCCTTAATTTTGGTATAATGACAATTGGTCCTTGTGATTATCTAGTAAAACTTAACCATTTTGGACCCTTGTTATTAACAAAGACCAAACAAACTCCTTGGCCCAATTTGAACCCCTATTATCCAACCCAACCCTTAGGTCAACCTTGGTCAAAAATAAAACACCCGCCCAAAGTTTTCTTCCTTTCCCTTCCACCGCTTGTCTGCTAACTCAACCAACCCCATCCCCTCCTCACCTATCCTCTATCTTGTCTCCTCACCTCAATACAACAACAAAACACATTAAATTCACCTCACCTCATCTCACTCAACCCTTAACAGTTAAAAAAACTTTTTGGCGCCAAAATGATCAAACGGCTAAAATTGCATCTACTCATCCAATGGTCTCAATTCCTAGTGGGATTTGCTCAGAAAGTCAAGTGGAAGCATGTGGAGCTATAAAAGAGAAGATTGAGAGAAGATTAAGGGTGGTAGCTAGTTTTTATTTTTTTCTTTAATATCGTTTTTTTTGTAATGTTTTAATTTAAGTCATGTTATTGTAATTTCTGTTTTTATGAATCAAACTAAGTTATTTTATAAATTGTAATCCAGTTTGAAGGTGTAATTCAAGGTTTAATATCATTTTGTGTTTTCAAAGTCTACTGTTAAAAATTTCAGTTTTTAAATTCTCTTGTCTAAGTTTTTAGTATTTGATTTAAGTTCAAAATGGTTTAGATAAGTTGTTTACAGCTTTTTGTAAGCCTAAAAGTCAGTTTTAAGCAAAATTGGCTCCTAGTCAACAAAAGTCAAACAGGGACTTAATTTGAAATGGAAGCTAATATGGGTGATGCAGAGCAGTTCTTTGGGTTGGATTTAGTTAGAATAGATTAGTTTTGGGATTGGTTTTGAGCACTGCAACAATTTGGACTCATGTGAGTTTAATTCTCATTTTCACTTTTCTAGCCACTTTGCATTTCTTGCTTATCCGTATGCTGTGATCATCATTAGTTTTAATTTGCTTAAATAGTTGTGATTAGGTCATGTGAACTCAGTTTAGTCATCAGTATTAGCTAAATCAATAGTTTACCTCTTTAAACTTTCATATCAGTTCTTTAAATGGTGTTTGGATCAGTCTTGGATACTGTGTCATAGGGTAGCTCAGTAGCTGGAAATTGTTGTTTCAAGTTTGGGTAGTCTAGTTGAATTCATTTGAGTCTTAGTCTTGGTCTGCAACACCTCAAAAGTCAAAATCCCATTTCAACTGATTTAGCAGCTCACTGTTGAAGTTTTTTGTATATCCAAAACTTATTTTGTGTTCCAAATACATAGATTAAGCTAGCATTAGGCTCATTACACCTATTAAGTTCATTTCCAGTCCAAAAATCATAATCAAAAATCAGTTTAGTCAACTTTCCACTTTTTCTTAAAAAGTCAAATGTTGCAAAACCAGTTTTAGGCTCAACTAGACAGATTTTTAATGAACTCATCTTTGGGTCAATTTCTATAAAACTTGTAGTTTTAGAAAGCCCTCTTGGTCTAGTTTCTTGT
This sequence comes from Chrysanthemum lavandulifolium, assembly GCA_022545495.1. Classification (NCBI taxonomy): domain Eukaryota; kingdom Viridiplantae; phylum Streptophyta; class Magnoliopsida; order Asterales; family Asteraceae; genus Chrysanthemum; species Chrysanthemum lavandulifolium. The sequence continues at coordinate 781,347 of JAHFWF010000041.1, read as the reverse complement.
TGCTATTTTGATTAATTTTGTGAATTTTCCTTAAAGCTCAAAAGAGCTTATGAATCAGTGTTAGGTCCCTCATGCGAGGCACAAGGCTGCATGTGTTTTGTGAGTTTTGCGGACCTTGCAGTGGTTCACCTTAGCTCATCTAGGTCTGATTCTTTGGTTAAACACTCTCAACCAGGTCTACTATAAGTTGCAAGTTTTAGTTTTAGGTTTCTAGCTTATTTGGTTGCTTATTTCTTGGCTTGAACTTGGCACCCTTCACCGATTTTAAGCAAAATTTCATAACATCAAATCTTAGCAACCTTGCAAATCAGTGGTTTAGCTTGTTGTTTCTCACTTCATTTTGGTCATTTTAGCCTATAGTAGCTTCCTTATCAGTTTGGTACTTGTTGTGCTCCATTTGCTTATTAAAGTGCTTATTTATAAGCACTTTGATCATCGCTTGCATATTCCTCCAAGTAACCCTATGTTTTCTATTTTCCTAGCTTCCTAATATTATTTTAAGCTTTTCCTGAATTTTTCAGATTTTTCCAAGCTTGTTTACTATTTTTCTTAATTTAAATTAGTTTTAAGCATTTTTAAATAGCTTTTAATACAAAAAATTAGAAAAGTCTCAAAAAATAATTTTCATTTTTCTTAAGTTTAGATAAATGTAAAAGCTTAAAAAATATTTTTCCTATTTTTCTCCTTTTATTTGGTATTTTTAATAATTTAAATTAGTTTTAAATAGTTTTAAATTAATAATAAATACATAAAAGTCTAAAAATATATTTTCAGTTTTAAAATTAGTTTTATCATATTTTAGATTTTTCTAAGTCTTAACTTTATTTTTCTAGTCTTATTTCATATTTTCTTTTATTTTAGAGTATTATTAAATAGTTTAAAATAGTTTTTAATTAATAATAATTACATAATTAGTTATAAAAATAATTTTCCTTTTCTATAAATTTTCTTATATCATTAGGATTGTAAAATGTATTTTCATATTTTTAGGATTTATATTGTATAAGTTTCACGTATTTGTACGCTTACGTTATTTTTATTTAAACGTAAGTTTTAGTTTTAAGTTTTAAACGTTCATCACTTTAAATATAGTGATAGCGTTTATTTAATATCTTTATCTTTTAATTTTCTTAATTTGCATTTAAGTCGCTTTTATTTATAAACTTTTCGGTAGTGTAATATTCAATCCTAATCCTTTCTCGATCGCTATCATTAGTGATCATTCTATCGTCGATCAAGTGTTTAACACACCATTGAGTCTCCGTGGGACTTAACGACCCGAATCCATTATATTCCACGATCTTCATTGTATTTGTGTCGAAATGTTTTAAGTCTGTTTAGACTTGACTAATAATGCGATCTCACCCATTTTTAAGAGAGTGTAATTAGTTTGTTCAGTTGGTGGACCCGAAGCTCCAAGGTTATTTCTCTATTGGTACTGAAGATGCATAAAAATGGCACTCCTTGAAAGGTGAGTATACTATTCATTTTTTTCTTCATAATATAACCTTCTGACAATATTTGTATAATGCTATACAAAGCGTTGTTAATTACTTTTTTTCAAATTAAATTTCAACATATATTTTTCCGGATGTGTCAAAGTGCAATGTTTTTCCTTACTTGACAAACCTAAAGTCTAAAGACTAATTTTACTATTTTTATAGTATGCATAGTGAGCATTTGATCATGCATAAAATGACTTTCTATCTTATTGTATCATTATTAATGAGTATGATGGCACTGCGTTTTGAAAGTAATTATGCTATATGAATTAGTCGAAATCGGATAATGATTTGTAACAAAGCGCTTCAGGATATAGTGTTTGGATGTGCTTTTGCTATAAGAAGTTGGGATGTTCATATAAGAAGTTGTTTGCATGTTTGGGATATTATGATTATTTAAGTAGATATACCGGACTAAGGAATAGTTTAGTTTGATGTTTTTGTGTATTTAATCACACATGTAATATAAATCACAAAATTCTTTTATTTACATTTTTAATAGGTGTTGACGGGATGGATGTTTGCTTATCAATTCATTAACGCTCACTACACACATTTGCTTGTGAAGATCATCAAATTTGGAGACAACTATGCATGGGCGTTTATTATATTAATATTTACAAACACTATTGTTTATAGGATCATTGACCTATTATTTATTATTCATTTAAAAGAATAATGAACTTATATCGTACGTTGTCGTTTATTACTTTAGTCACACACTAGATTTCTTAATGAATAATTTTTTTATAAACCCCGTGAATCCACGGGTCTATAAGCTAGTGCATTATATACAACACATTGATACACACTAAAAAAAAACACTATTCAACCTATACAATTAATACACAATTTAATTCACCCCTTCACAAAAAAATACAACTATTTAAACAGAATTTACAATCTAATTAAGCTAACATAACAAAAAATTGAGATCCAGCATCCAAAAAAAAAAAAAATCGATATCAAGCGAGCATTCAAAACATGAATGTGACAAAACTTATCATATTAAGAGCACTAGGTATCCAACGCCATGAGGCGTTTTCCGGAAAAGCAACACGAGCGGAACCACAACCATATCGCGCCTCGGCGTTTCGCATCTTGAGCTAGTCACGACCAGCCCTAATGGTCCGGAAAGCGACGGAGACGGCGTGAGCGATGCAAAACCTCGCGCTTTCCATTTTTTTGGCGTTTTCCTTTCTTTTTTCGACTGTGAACGTTGCAATAGTTTGAAAAGAATTGAGATGGCCTTGCGATTTTTGTCGGGGATGATCTGAAAAATGAAAGGTTAAAATGATGTTTGAGTTATGGTTATGGTTTGGTCGGAGATGTTTGAGTTATAGATTTATTGGGAGAGATACGGATAGGATGGTAAATGGGGCGTGAGTTTGATATGAGCAGATTAAGGTTGTTATGAGAGATAAAGTGTTGTATAAAAATTAGAGTTGTGGTGCTATTGGACTATCTGATTTTTTCTTATTAAATGGGCTTTGAATTATAAATGGGCATATCCGAAATTATTGAGTACTTAGGCTGTTAAGGGGTTTAAGCCAAATTATTGTTAAGATATTAATGTGTTTATTGGAATGTTAACAATGAATGTACTTTGGCATGGGCCAACGGGCTCGACCTCGAACGGGCACGGGCTAAACAAAATTCTTGATATCCGTAAATTTATTGTTAAAGAACATAATAAAATAAAAACATGATTCAACGAAAATTTTATTTCGAATAGTCAGACTGCCGCCACGCTGCAGTGCCCTGCTAGTTATATACTTATGTATACACGCACTACTGTTGCTCAGGTTAAATCTTCCAAACCGTGTTTCAATTTTCATAAGGGTTTTTATCGTTTTGGTGATAGTTGCAAATTTGTGCATGGGGTGTCATTTAATGGGATGCATGGTAATCCCTCACTTTGATCTCATAATATTGTTCGCCCTTCATCTTTACCCGTGACTACACCGAACTTTAGTTCGAGCCAAATGATGGCTCTTATTCAAACTTAACAAGAGTTGTTGAAACAACTTGGTTATACAGGGAATAGCATGTTGGGTCAGAACACTATAGCTACTGGGAAACATTTGAATATAAACCACTACAATCCAGTAGCTTTCGCTACTAGACCACCAGCCCCACTACCCTTCTTTTCATCTCAAGTCGGCCCACCAGGGTTTACATAGTGAGCCTACTGCCCAACATTTACATGCTGCTAACGGGCCGGTGACTTACCCATCGGCCCAACAGGTTACTAATTTGGGTCGAAATAGTCTATTGCCACAATTTGTTTCGATTGTGGGTCACTCGATCTCTACTGCTGCCATGGGACACGAGGCCATTATACCACATGATTTTTGTACCATGACCCTTAAGGACCCCAATACTAGTACTTGGAATATGGATACAGGTCTGACCTCACCTTAATGGTTCTATTAATAGTCTTAGTAATGTTTTTAATATGTGTATTTATCCATACATCTCTTTGGTGATGGTTATTAAATACCGTTACCAACTCTAGCCATAGTATTGTGTCTACTCCCCATAGACCCCTTCACCTTAATAATGTACTTATCACTCCTAACGTTGTCAAAAATCTAATTTATGTTTGCCAGTTTGTTTGTGATAACAATTTTACTATTGAATTTGACGCTTTTGGTTTTACTATTAAGTATTTCATGACCCATCAGGTGCTTCTTCTATGTGATAACACGAGGGATCTTTACCCGGACACGAAGCCTTCCACCATTCCTCATGTTTTTTTCACTAGTAACCACACGTGGCACTAGCGACTTGGACATCCAGGAAGTGAAGTGTTACAGCGTCTTATTTCTAGCAATTTCATTTCATGTAGTAAAGAGAAACCTGTCGTGCTTTGTCATGCTTGTCAGCTTGGCAAGCATGTGAGGCTTCCTTTTTTGAGTTCTCATACATTAGTCAAGTCTTGTTTTGATACTGTTCACTCGGATTTGTGGACTTCCCCCATTTCGAGTATTTCAGATTGTAAATACTATGTTTTGTTCTTGGATCATTATTTGCATTTTGTTTGGGTTTATCTGTTAATTAATAAATCAGATGTCATGTCTAAATTTGTATTGTTTCATAACTTTGTTAATACCAATTTAATTGTGAAATCAAGTCATTTCAGTGTGATCAAGGTGGTGAATTTGACAACCACTACGCCTTACATAAGTTATTTTCCTCTAAAGGCATCCACTTTCGTTTTTAGTATCTCCATACCTCTTAACAAAACGGTAAATCTGAACGCATGATACGAACCATTAACAACCTCATTCGGACTCTCCTCTTTCAAGCTCACCTTCACCCTAATTTTTGGGTTGAAGCTCTCAATAATATACGAGCCATTAACAACCTCATTCGGACTCTCCTCTTTCAAGCTCACCTTCACCCTAATTTTTGGGTTGAAGCTCTCAATAATATGGCATTACACTTGTTAAATATATTAGGGCAAATAACCTATTAAAGCATCATACTTGTCACAAATGTCAGTTCGACGTAGCGAACAAAAAAAATAGCCCTTTTGCCCACTTATCTTGTCTATTTTGTCTCTATGATACATTTAGTAACTTGTAGAACCGGTATCCGGTTTTTTAACCTCATATTATCCTAGTTGGAAGTACACGTCACACTTTCTTCTTCCCCCACACGTTTTCTTCTACCCAAAACTACCCGTATTATTTAAAAGACATTGGATCCTCAGTTGTCACTATAAACAAATCCAGTGTCACAACCAATGTTTGAGCATTTCAAGCAATACCAACAACCCACGTGACTCTCACTAAGAAGCGATGAGTTCGAAAAACAAATTAACTAAACCTCCTTTTTATGCAAAAGACTATATTTTATACTAGTATCATCTTCTCTAGCACCCATGTTTGACCATTTCTCCATCAGATTTTTGTTTTTCCCTTCCATTTAGATCCAAGGTAATTCCTCTTATATATGTTTCTAACATAGATCCTAAAATCTCTGTGTACATCACTTTCATCTTTTTCATAAGCAACTAACCATTTCACCATATTCGTTGACCATCTATAGTAGCCTTAGGTCCGCCCCCTGGATTTACCCAGAGTAAGAATCAACGTGGTAGCAAGTGGTGGTGGGATGGTAATGGTGGTGCGATTGTAAAAGCAACAACGGCAGTTGTGGTTTTTAACTACCATAAAAAGAAAGAGAGTTATGGTGGTTGGTGGTGGTAGCCGCGTCGTATGGTGGCGAAGGTGCAGACACAAGTTGGTTGAGGTGTCTAATACTCCGATCTATGTCAATGGGAGAAATAGAATAATACTCCGAGATGTGTGAAGGAGAAGAAGGAAAAGAAAATAGGAGGGTGAAAGAGAAGGTCTTTGGTCAGAGGTGAGAAAAAAAATGGTTGAGGGTGATGTGGAGTTTTAACCGGTTAGGTGTACTTTACCTGCTGTTGTGGGTACTAAATGTATCATAGAGACAAAATAGACAAGATAAGTGGGCAAATGGGCTATTTTTTTTGTTCGCTACGTCAAACTGATATTTGTGACAAGTATGATGCTATAATAGGTTATTTGCCCAATATATTATCATCATGTGCTATCAACAATGAAATACCTTATACACGTTTTCTTGGAACGAACCCGGACTATAGCTATTTACGCACTCTTGGGTGCTTGTGTTACCCGCACCTTGATACACCTCACAAACTTGCTCCCCGTGACACACCCTCCATCTTTCTGGGACATGATTCCAACCATTGTGGGTATCGTTGTCTTGACTGTTAATACAAATAAACCGTAAAACCGTTTATTAATATTTTGCGATCTCTTTGTGTTTTGTTGATAACAAATATAATGTTATCTTAAGTACAATTATAAAGGATACATGTTAGTTTTGTAAAGCATTTACATATAACCATTTAAATACAAAAATATAGTAATTAAGCATTTGTTGTAATAATTTATTATAATGGGTAAATATCATAACCCATGGATCTTAACCCATACCCAAAGAGACTTGATACAATGTATACTTAGATACATTGAATCTAGATATAACCCATGGACCAACCCATGACCCATAACCAAAAACCCATGGGCAAGAGAGGCGTTCCACGGATCCCTAGGATTACACTAGACGGATCCCTTGTGGAAGGATCCGTGGGATCCGTGGGAACGGTGAAAAACTTGCCTATAAATGAGAGCCATTTTTTCATTCTAACTCACCCTCTTCTTACTAAATCTCTCATACACTCTCATTCTCTTCTAACGTATAGATCACTTGATCTAGAGTTGTTCTTTTTCTTTCTATTTGTGATCCTCATATAGGTCCTTCTCTAAGGCGAGATCACGAGCATTCTACAAGTCATCCAAGCAAGGGGTCCTTGATTGATTTGTCACTCATTAAGATTTACGTACCAAAGATCGTGTATTTGATATTTCACATATTTGTTGTGTAATAGTTGTGTTGGTTTGGTCCACGTGCTACGGACTCGGTATCTAGCTTTGTACGGAAAAAGTGTAAGCAACGTTGTGAAGGCTTCTCCGCCAAGTGAAGGAGTTTGTTGACATAGTGCTTGAACTCTCGAGTAGGTGACTCGGGAGTGGAGTAGAGCAGGAAGGTGACCTTGTGCGAACCACTACTCGTCGGTTGTGTCATTTCTATCCCTTAACTTTATTTATTTGCTTGCATTATCATTAGATCAACACGTTCTCAACATCCATACGATTTCACATAATATCGAATCTAAAGTTTTGAAATCAACATTAAAATCGGTAAAACTATTCAACCCCCCTTCTAGTTTTCCACAATTGGCATCAAGAGCTAAGTTTATAAAAGTTTTAAAATAAAATTGTATTTTAAAAACTTTTCGATCACTATGGGTTCTGAAAATTATAAGGAAGGACAATCTATGCAACGACCACCACTACTAGAAACTAATGGTTTTATATACTGGAAAAATAGATTCGAAACATATGTGAAGTCTAAAGATATTGATCTTTTGTACATTATTGTTGAAGGTGATTTTGAGGCTACCTCAAATGATGATAAAGGAAATTTAATTCACATACCTTATGATAAACTAAATGATGAAATGAAGAAAAAGCTTTGTAAAATAGTGAAGCAAAATGGTTTTATATAATGCTTTACCGAAAAAGGAATTCGAAGAATTTCTATGCTTAAAACCTCTAAAGAAATTTGGAATTCTTTAGTTGTAACTCATCAAGGCAACCAACAAGTTAAAAATAATAAAATCGATTTATTTGTTCAATAATATGAACAATTTTCAATATCGGATGAGGAAACTATAGATCATTCATTTGCTAACTTTAATACTATTATTACATCTTTACAAGCACTTGATGAATCCTTTCCTAGCAGTAACCATGTTAGGAGATATCTAAGGCACTTCCATCGAAGTGGAGATCCAAGGTGACGACAATCGAAGAGTCAAAATATTTGACAATCCTCACCCTCGATGAACTCATAGGCAACCTAAAGTCTGAGCTTGTCCTTGGTAAAGATTCGAAGCCTCAAAGGTGAAAGAAACCACAAATCTCTTGCCCTTAAAGCGAAAAGGCTTGACGATGAGAGAACTCATCTTGAGTAGTGACGACGAAGAGTGCGCTATGGCGGTAAGGGACTTTAAAAGTTCTTTAGAAGAAAGGGTGAATCGTCAAACAACCGTATGGCGATAAGAAAGGCTTTCGGAAAAGCAAAGAGACGAGAAGATCCGTCCCGAACCGTCAAGTTTATCACTCAATGAAGCCACTTGTGAATGGCCGACCGTAACAAACTTAAAACAGTGCGGAAGCGAATGCAATGAAGATCGAGATTATAGTGTTTCCGGTCGTTATGTCCCAGTGACTATCGAAGAATCACCAAACGTATAGTGATCGAGAGATTTGAGCAGGAAGAGAGATTTGAATTATTATAACTACGAGATAAAGCCTATAATTATAAAGGCTTAAATGCAAATTAAAGAAAATTAAAAGAAAAAAATATTAAATAAACGCTATCACTATTTGCAAAATGATGTTTTTGATTTTACTGTTTTAAAACTTAAATTTAAAAACTACGCGACGTACAAAGTAAAATGTGAAACTGGAACAATATAAATCCTAAAAATATGAAAATGACATTTTTACAAACCTAATGATAAAAGAAAATTTTTAGAAAAAGAAAATTATTTTTATAACTATTTAATTAATTATTATTAATTAAAAACTATTTTAATTATTTAATAATAGCCTAAAATACAAGAAATTATGAAATAAAGCTAAAAAATAAAATTTTGACTTGGAAAAATCTAAAATAACAAAGAGAATTTTCAAAACTATTTTTGTATTTTTCGATTATTTTCTATTTTCTATGAATTAAAAACTATTAAAAACTAATTAAATTGCTTAAAAATACAAATTTAACTAAGAAAAATCTGAAAAAATATTTTTTTGTCTTTTTATATTTATCTTAACCTAGGAAAAATGAAAAATTATTTTTTTGAAACTTTTCTGATTTAATTGTAATAAAAGCTAATTAAAATGACTTAAAACTGTTTTAAATCAAGAAAAATACCAAACTGACCTAGAAAAATCTGAAAAATTCAAGATATGTCTAAAATAATATTTAGAATCTAGGAAAAATAGAAAAACAGGTGGTTGTGTGCAAGAAAATGTAACTGCAATGATAAGTGCTTGAAAATAAGCACTTTGAAATAAGCAAATGAGCACCAAAAGCCACCAACTGATTACAAAAGCTATAATAAGCTACAAGTACCCAAATGCAACTAAAACAACAAGCCTAAACCTCTGAATAGCAATCTACAGTTTGATTGATTTGAGTTACATGTGCTAAAAGCAGTTTCCGGTACCAAGTTTGAGCTTAAGTACAAGCTTCCCAATAAGCTAAAATTGAAAACCAAGTTATGGAACCTAAACTAGACCTGGGTAAGAACTTCTAAACCAAAGAAACGAGACCTAAGTGAGCTAAGATGAGCTCTGTGCAAGGTCTGCAAGAATACACAACACACTGCGGTTCAGTACTATCTTGAGGGCATATAAGACCATTTGATAAGCGGTTTAAAGCTTATAAAAATTGATAAAATTCTTCAAAAATGATAATAACAAAATAGACCAACAGTTTTTAAACACCAAGTTTCCTTTTGATTTGGCTCGAAATGAGTCAATGAAAAATCCACTCACCAGCTGGCGAAATTTCAACTTTTTGACTTTTAAGCGGTTTTGTATGTTTGACTTATGTGAACTTTGAACTCAATTTGTGGGATGATATTGATGTTAATGGATGAAATGAGGCTAATACAAGCTTTTTCTATGAATTTTAAACACAAAACAAGTGTTTACTTTTCCAAAACCACAACAGTTAAACAACTAAGGCAGATAAGATGAGATTTTGACTTTTGAATGGTTGCGAGCACAATAAAGCGACTCAAATGAGTACAATAGAACTACACAAACCAAAAACAACAAGTTACAACTCTTCGAGCAATCCTATAACTCGGTTTACCTAAGCGATCAAACACCCTGATATCATCGATTTGCAGCAACACTAAGCTAAATACTTAACTTGCTAAAATTAATGATCAAACCGAGTTTACTTACTCTAAATACAACTAATCAAGCAGATAAATACTACTTATGTTGCAACTACTGACTTATGCAATAAGACTTGAAAATCACTTACATTTGGTCCTTAACCACAATGGCGAGATCAAACAAACACAGAACCTCATCTATGTAAATCAACCCAAATCATTCAATTTCAACCCATTTCCATGCTCGCAACAACCATATCCATTTCCATTTCCATTTTGGGCTCGGTTTGACTTATGTTGACCAAAATCCAAAGTAACAAAACTTGAATACAAGCTTACAAAAGCTATAATAAGCTTATATAAGCTTGTTTGAGTGAAAATAAGCTATTTAGAGTTTGAATATGAGAATTGAAATGGAATTTTGCAAGGATGACCATTAAACAAGAAATCTTAACACAAACTTGAATTAATGCTTGAAATAGTTTACAATGATAAATTAACCTTAGCTTGATACATAAGAACGAAATTACAAATTTCTTGTAACTAAAACATTTATATAAAAAGCGACATTAATGATATTTAAAACTAAAGACTCCTCTCTTCTCTTCCTCTTGCTTTCTTTTATACTCCAAACTTCTTCTCTCCTCTCTCTGATTGTTTCCCACCTTTTTCCCTGGCCATTGGATTTCTTGGAGAGATATTGGCCCTTGGATTGATTTTGGCGCCAAAACTTGTATAAGCCAGTGAGGTTGAGTGAGATGGACAGGGGTGCATTAAATGTATCTTGGAGGTTTGTTGAGGTGGATGGATAAGTGGAGTGGATGAGTGGAGTGGGGAATGGGAGCTTGAGTGTTGCGAGGCTAGTGGGTGGGAGAGCGAGAAAAAAGCGCGAGGTTGGGTGGTTTGACGAGATATTTGGTAGCTATTATATTATGAAGGGGTCAAAATGGCGGGGGTCACATGGCTTGGCGGTGGTCCAAAAGGAATGACAAGGCCGAGGTTTAAAGGGTTTAATAACACGAGACCTAATTGTAATTTACGAAAATTCAGGGACCAATGTTGCCAATTCACAAAGTTGCTCCAAGGACTAAAAGTGACAAGCTCCAATAGTACAAGGACCAAACTTGACATTTCAAATTTACAAGGCCATTTTGCCAATTTTGAAACTTGGAGGACCAAACTTGTACTTTCTCAAAACTTTTGATATTTTTCACCAAGGACTAATTTTGACAAGTAATGATTTTAAAAGGACCTTTGATGTTTTTCTTTTGAAATTATGTGCTCAGGACTATTTCGACAATTTTTGAAACTTAGGGGTGAACGCAATTATGCAAACTTAGCTCATTTTCATCGATTTTGAACATTTTGCATCCGAAACATATAAAATGCAATTTTGGAATATTTTCGATATTTTGATGCATTCGAGCATTTTAAGCGTTTTGCGATTCAGATTGATCCAAAATGATGAGTATTTACACACTCGTCAAGCGAAGGATGATCGTGCTTGCTTTAAATGTGGGACCCAAACCACTTTATTAGTAAGTGTCCCAAACGGGATGATCAAAAGCGTTCATGAGCGGAACATGGGGAATGAGCTGACGAGGAAGGCGAAGAAATTTGTCTCATGGCAAGCGACGGTATGTCGCGAATACTATAGTAGCTCATCACGATGACGACTCATTGCATAATGAATATGATAAACTATGCAATATTAGCTTAAAATTAGTTAACAAAAATAAGCTTTTAAAGAGTCAAATAAGCGTTTAGATAAAGAAGTCATAGAATTAAAAGCAAAACTAAAGCGTTTAGAAAAGGTAAAATAGCAAGTGGTGAATGTGAACTTTGCGTTCAACTTCAAACACTAGTGGATAACTTAGATTCTAAAATTGCTAGAATGAGTACGAACACTTTAGACTCAATATTGGAAGGTGTTAAAACCGGTAATAATCAAAAAGGTCTAGGTAGTCAACAACTTGATCCATCAACTAGTGAAAGTAAAGAAACAAAATTTGTTAAGGAACTAGAGCCACTGTTGTGACGGATCCCACGGATCCCCTAAAAAGGGAACCGGCTAGTGTACAGAAAGGGATCCGTGGATCTGCTGTAGCAAACAGTAGCAATAACGTAGCTTCCTTACCTAGAACCGATTTGTTATAGTTAATAGGAAGAAACCAACTCATGTCACCACTAGACAACCACCTCCAAAATATAATCCAACTTTTGCAAGAAACAAAGCTCCATCTTTTTCAAAACCTAATTCATTTAGGAGACCTAATAACGTTGCCCAAAAGTAACCATCAAATGGGATGGAATCCAAACATGCAAAAGCGGTTTTCCTTTTCAAAACTTTGTTCCATGAAATGCATACTCATCTTATCCATACATGTCTAACATGAATGGAATGTTTAACACTAATGGACCCATGAACAAATGGGGACCAAACTTTGAGTTTATTATTGTTTCGGTGTGCTTAAAGGTCGACCTAGACCCCGATGAATGGGTCAAGGATAGCGGGTGCAGAGGCACATGACCGGCAATAAGGATCTATTCTCCACGTCGAATCCTTCAATGGAGGTAATGTGGTGTTTGGAAATAGCAAAAGTAGAATCATCGGTAAAGTGCGATTTCTAACAAATCTCTAACCATTAACGATGTGTGTCACGTGAAAACCTAAACTTTAATCTCTTAAGTATAGGACAAATATGTGATAAAAGTGCAATGTACTTTTACGAAACCGTAGTAAGATACTTAAAATGGCATAACCATAGGAAGAGGAATTAGGAAACATGGGTCTATGTCATTAAAATCGGTAATGAACCTAAAGACAATTGTGTCTTACCTCTATGGATGATACTTGACCTTATGGCATCGAAGATTGGGTCACGCTAACATGCGACTTCTTGATCGCTATCATCTAAAGATCTAGTAAGAGATCTACCTAAGCTAAAATATGAACATCATTTTTGTGATGCTTGTAATATAGGAAAACAAGCTCATTCGAGTCATAAAGCTAAAAACATGATTTCCACAACTAAGTGTCTAGAATTACTACATATGGATTTATTTGGTCCATCCGCTATCCAAAGTTATGGAGGCAACTACTATACTTTGGTAATAGTGGATGACTACTCTAGTATACTTGGACAAAATTTTAAAGAACAAAGCGAAACCTTTAACTATTTTGAAATATTAAGCAAAAAGATCCAAAGACAACTAGGAAAACCCATAGTGTCTATTAGGACGGATCATGGTAGGAATTCGATAATGAAGTGCAATTCGGAGCTTTTGTGACGCTAATGGTATTACTCACAACTTCTCGCTCCACGCTCCACAATCGAATGGGGTAGTAGAAAGAAAGAATAGAACTCTACAAGAAATGAGTCGAACCATGCTTAATGAACAATCCATACCTCAAAAGTTTTGGTGTAATGCCTTTGATACTTCAGCGTATATACTCAATCGAGTCTTGATTAGACCAATCTTAGGAAAAACTCCATATCGTTATTTGAGGCAAAAGCCTACGTTAAATCACCTTAGAGTCTTTGGTAGTAAATGTTTTATTCTTAACACTAAAGATTACCTTACAAAATTTGATCCTAAATCAACGAAGGTATCTTTTTAGGTTATTAAGCCAAATAGCAAGGCTTCGTCATATTAAACAAAGAATCAATGAAGGTAGAAGAGTCATTAAATATAAAATTTGATGAAAGTCACCCAAACCCTCTCCACTCTTGTCGATGGCGAGATTATAGAAAGTGAAGCCATAGTAATAAAGAAAAGATAAGTGAAGAAGAAGAACCTCTAAGTGATAAAATAGTAAACATTAAAGAGTCCAAAGATCACCCGTAGATAAAGTCATAGGAAAACTAAGCGAGCGAACATTAAGGTCTCAAGTTCAAAACCAAAGTAGCTTGTTTTGTTTCGTCTCAACCTTAGAACCTAAGAATACATAAGAAGCCATAAAGATGAAAGTTGAGTAATGGCTATGCAAGAAGAACTAAATCAATTTGTTTCTAATGATGTTTGGACACTTGTCCCTCCACCTAGTAATCAAACCATAATAGGAACCAAATAGGTTTATAAAACAAATTAGATGCAAGCGGAGTAGTGTCTAGGAACAAGGCTAGACTCGTTGCTCAAGGGTATAACCAACAAGAGGAATAGACTTTGATGAGACCTATGCCCCGTGGCTAGATTAGAGTCTATAAGAATACTTCTTGCGTATGCTTGTGCTAATGATCTAAAGCTTTATCAAATGGATGTCAAAAGCGCTTCTCTAAATGGTGTCATAAATGAAGAAGTATATGTAGCTCAACCTCCGGGCTTCATTGATTTTGAAAAACCAAACATGTGTATAAATTAAAGAAAGCCCTTTACGGTCTTAAACAAGCTCCAAAGCTTGGTATGATAGACTTAAGTCATTTCTAGTTAAACACAACTACACCATGGGGTTAGTTGACAACACACATTTTACTAAGAAAAGAGAGTCACATATAATCATAGTACAAATATATGTAGATGATATTATATTGGATCCACTTGTCAAGACATGTGTGATGATTTCTCTAAAATCATGCATGACGAGTTCGAGATGAGTATGATGGGAGAACTTAGTTTCTTTCTTGGTCTACAAATAAAACAAGTAGAAGATGGTATCTTCTTTAATCAATCTAAATACATCAAGGAGATGTTAAAGAAATTCGGTCTAGAAGAGTCAAAACCAATTAGGACCCCAATGTCTTGGAGCACCAAACTCACAAAATCGAGGACGGAGAATCCGTTGATAATACTAAATATCGTGGCATGATGGGTAGCCTTCTCTACCTCACGGCAAGTAGGCGGATATCATGTTTAGTGTTTGCTTATGTGATAGGTTTCAAGAAGACCTAAAATATCACACCTAGAAGCCGTAAAAGAATATTTAGATATATTAATTTACAACACAATTAGGATTATGGTATCCTAAGGGCACGGAGTAGAAACAATTGTATATCAGATTCGACCATGCGGTGATTCGTTGATAGAAAAAGTACAAGTGGGTGTGTACTTTTATGGGATGTTGTTTAACATCATGATTTTCTAAGAAACAAACAGCACTTGCAATATCAACAAGCCCGAACGGATGCGTCTCCATGACATGCCAACAAGCACTATGGATGAAACAAGCGTTAGTAGAACTTCGACATCCATCTAGCGACATAGCCATCCTGTCGACAACAAAGGTGCAATCGACTTAAGCAAGAATCCGGTATTACATTCTACGCAAAAGCATATAGAGATTCGTCATCACTTCCTAAGAGACAATGTTCAAAGGAACATCTCTATTGAGAAGGTTGCATCCGAAGACAACATAGCCGACGTCCTCACCAAGCGTTGAAGCGGGAACAATTCAACTTACTTCGTCTTGGTCTTGGTCTAATGGAACAAACGTCTTAACTTAAGCGACTCTACAAGGTATGTAAACACTAACCTTCTTCTTTACGAGTCTAGGATTCCTATTTCACGCACAACTCACAAACAATACGGGAATTTTCAAAACCCAAATATGTATTCCATTTATAATTTTTTACATAACTACATACACATTTTTAAAGAAAATCTCCTTTCAAAATGTTTTCTATAAAGAATGATACCTTCCGTATCAATTTCACAAAAGCAATTTCTCGTCTAGGACAAATCACTTTTCATTATTAATACAAAGTAAAACCGTTTCATTGCATCTCATATCTTTTGAATGCTAAAGGAACATATAACTAATATGTGTTTTGGTACATTCATTTAAGCAAAAATGAATTAGGAGCATTGATAACACAATATTACGTACTTATGTACCAAATGTGTGTTTCAGGTTATCTCAATTAGGATTTATTTTTCTCTAGTTATTTTCCTTTTCTTTTTGAGGTCGAGAAAACCGCAACTTAAAATAGTTTGCATATAGGCACACAATAGGCAAAAATGTTTCCAAAAGAAACTTTTGTCTTGCTGAATCACGGACCACGGATCCGCCTTCATCTTTGGACGGATCCCTCAAGGGAAGGATCCGTGGGATCCGTGTAAAGCAGCTGTTTTCAACTTCTATTTTTCACTTTGGATGAAAATCCACATTTGCTTCATTTTTGGGGTATGCTCTTTAATGGTTGTGTTCTCATGATCACATGCCTTGAATTCATATCAATCATTAGATTTTAATCCACATTTTTGGTCAAGCATTCATTACAATGTGTTGTTTTCTATATATAACTCCCAAAATGCTTGCATACTCCATCTCCTTCATGACACACACACTTCATCATGTCATCCAAAAACCCTTTAGGAGAATCATTTAGTACAAACAATCATGATATCCAAACCTTTGTACTTCCACCATCCAAAATACCACAATCAAATGCTAGGATACCCGCGGATTAGTATCCCATCTTGTTGTTTAAAACCAACCTCAAATGATTCATCCTCAACAAATAACTCACCACAAGATGCTTCCATTATAGCACCACCCTCATCACCAACAAGTACACCAACTTCATCACCACCTAAAATAACTCTTTTGGAACTCCTTAAGACTCCAACAAGATGTAATCAACCTAAAGAAAAAGAATTAGTCTTTTCAACACTCCCGCATCTCCAAATACTTTATTTCAAGATCTTGAAACATCACCACCATTAGCTCTATCAAATCACAAGAACATCTAGGTTCTTTTCACCACCATTTACTAACATTCGGATATTGATCCATATTTTCCTATTTTTCCACCACAACTTCCGCATTACTCAAATCAAATCAACAGGAAACCTTCGCACTCATCACCCACATCATTTACATTGTGAACATTGCCAATCCACTAGGGAAATTGCAATAGAAGTTAGGAAGAAATGCATTTCATACTCAACCTCATCCTTGATCGCATCAATACCATTACTCATCAAAACATCCATCCATAACCTTATCAAGCATGGAAGGAATCACTACTACTACTTTTCTACTTTTAAGTATTACTTTTGAAGTCATTTTCAAGAACAAGTCTTGTTCTTATTTTTACATCGTGTAAGTGGCATACATACCACTACAATTTGTTGTTTTATTACAAGGCCTTGTTTACATACCTTGGCTCCCAATCTTGATTCTCGGCAACCACAAGATTATATAAGCATGTTACTAACCTTTCTTTTGTAGGATTTTTATTTTTCTTCACTGGCCCCAAACAAGGGGAGCTACCGTCAAGGGAGTTAAGTTTGTTTATTTCTTCCAGGGTTAACTTTTTGTTTTGACAAAAGGGGAAAAAGTAAAACTTAGGGCTTTCAAAACTTACATCTATTCTTAAGATTTACTCATCATAACATTATGTTTTGTCATCAACAAAAGGGAGATTGTTAATACAAATAAACCGTAAAACCGTTTATTAATATTTTGCGATCTCTTTGTGTTTTGTTGATAACAAATATAATGTTATCTTAAGTACAATTATAAAGGATACATGTTAGTTTTGTAAAGCATTACATATAACCATTTAAATACAAAATGTAGTAATTAAGCATTTGTTGTAATAGTTTATTAGGATGGGTAAATATCATAACCCATGGATCTTAACCCATACCAAAGAGACTTGATACAATGTATACTTAGATACATTGAATCTAGATATAACCCATGGACCAACCCATGACCCATAACCAAAAACCCATGGGCAAAGAGGCGTTCCACGGATCCCTAGGATTACACTAGAGCGGATCCCTTGTGGAAGGGATCCGTGGGATCCGTGGGAACGATGAAGAAACTTGCCTATAAATGAGAGCCATTTCTTCATTCTAACTCACCCTCTTCTTACTAAATCTCTCATACACTCTCATTCTCTTAACATATAGATCACTTGATCTAGAGAGTTGTTCTTTTTCTTTCTATTTGTGATCCTCATATAGGTCCTTCTAAAGGCGAGATCACGAGCATTCTAAAGTCATCCAAGCAAGGGTCCTTGATTGATTTGTCACTCATAAGATTTACATGGCGAAGATCTTGTATTTGATATTTCACATATTTGTTGTGTAATAGTTGTGTTGGTTTGGTCCACCGTGCTACGGACTCGGTATCTAGCTTTGTCTGGGAAAAAGTGTAAACAACGTTGTGAAGGCTTCTCCGCCAAGTGAAGGAGTTTGTTGACATAGTGCTTGAACTCTCGAGTAGGTGACTCGGGGGTGGAGTAGGGCAAGGAAGGTGACCTTGTGGCCGAACCACTATAATCGGTTGTGTCATTTCTATCCCTTAACTTTATTTATTTGCTTGCATTATCATTAGATCTACCGTTCTCAACATCCATACGATTTCACATAATATCGAATCTAAAGTTTTTGAAATCAACATTAAAATCGGTAAAACTATTCAACCCCCCCTTCTAGTTTTCCACATTGACTTAAATACAATAAAATTATTATTTCAAAAACGTTACCTTTGATGAGACGGCTTTCCCCTTTAGCTCGATGACACCCACCTCACATCCCTCCTATACCTTTTTGGATGAGCCACCAATATTTTTACACAAATAATTCGTTCCTCACCTACTTACACTCGGCCACGCGATCCGGATCCTCTGGTTCATGAGGAACCGATTACACGATCCCAACGGCCCCTTAATGCGCTGACAACTTTCTCCATCTACCCGAGCTACGACCCAAAGTCATCTGTTTTACCACAAGTGTTGGCCCAATCTCAACCTACACAACAACCCATAGCGCCACTAACCAACCACCACATAAACCATAAACCTTGATAACCCGAACCGGTTCGGTTCATCCCATAGTCGCACGATTCCGTGTCGGGTCCAATCGTCCTCGATCGTCGAATCTTCATGTGTCCACTATTTTGCCTTTACCAAAATCCTATAATGATCGTTTAATGATTCGAATTGGCAAAATGCTATGTCTAATGAATATAATGCACTAATTAAAAATAAAACTTGGACTCTTGTTCCTCGTCCAATGAATCTGAAACCTTGTTCGCTGTATGTGGTTATTTAGCATATGTACTTATCATATGGTATTCTTCGTCGCTACTAAGCTCGTCTTGTAGCGAATGATAACTCAGGTTATCTAGCATTGATGTTGATGAGACTATTAGTGCGGTTGTTAAGCAAGCTACTATTCGATTGTGCTTAGCTTAGCTATTTCTTGATCTTGGCATGTTCATCGACAATGTCAAGAATGCTTTCTTACATAGTGATCTTTCTAAGATTGTTTATATGCATCATCCTTTAGGCTTTCGAGTTCTACTTATCTGGTCATGTTTGTTGAGGCGTTAGTCGAGAAATCGGTTCCAATGAGCTCCATGTCGACCACCATCATCTCGACTCGTGGACATCGCAAATAAACATCAAATCTAGTAAACATAGGTAATAAAAAGTATACATAAAAAAAAAAGTTCTTTAAGAACTAAACATCAGTATGAGAAAAAAGGATCTTGAAATCATAATTTGTGATGATATATCTGAAGAAGGAGATAAGGAAGATGTAAATAAAGAAGAAGAATGCCGATGTGTGTGTTTTACTCGTATGTGGGAGAGGCGGAGTTTGAAAGGAAGTGAGATTTGTGTTTTGAATTCTCGAAGATAGTAACCCTCAACATGCATCTTGAAAAGAGTAAAAAAGCCAGACTTGAAGTATAGAAGGTAAGGTAGATAAAGCATCATTATCTTAGTATTATACCAACATAATTGTATTTTAATAAAAAAAAAATATTTTATTTATAATGACATCATCATTAATATTATTTAATTCAAATAGCCAATAAAAAGGTTACACATAGTTAAAGATGACTTAAGCATAAACCTTATTTTAATAGTATTAATAGATAATATACATGTATACAAAATAGTTATAGCCTTCGACGACGTTTCGAAAGGAAATGTTTTCCAAAATGCACCCTAAACTATGTCACAAGTTTCTATGTAACAAAATTAATTATCAAATATCTAGCACACATCTAACGATTCTTTAACAAAAAATATATAGCGTAACAATTATTTAGTAAATATGAGAAATACAATATAAAAAAAATACCTTAAACTTTTACTTTTTATAATCTTTTTTATACAAAAAAAATTATTTGGCAAATATCTAATACATGTTTAGCAATTTTCTTATGAAAAAAAAAAAGGTCTTTAAATTTCAACTAAAATGAGTTCAACATTGCAATGTTTTTGACTTATGTATGATATTATAAAAAAATGATTAAATACTAAAAATCAACTTTTTTTTTGTTTTTTCTTTTTTTTGTTTTTGTTTTTGTAATAGGTCAATATTTAGCAAAATTTATATAAAAATATACAAATAAAAAGGTCTTTAAATTGCAAATAAAATGAGCTCGATATTGCAATGACTTTGACATACTTACGTTCGATTTTAAATAGTGATTAAAATTTTAAAATTGATTCCTTTTATTTCCGGAATATGTCAAAATAATTACAAATAGTTGAATGATAAAGACGGTAATAGATAAAGAATATGAATTACATTATACAATTTAGTTATATACAAATGCAAATAAAAAAGCAAAGTAATTAAACAATTTAACAATTTAACTGGTTAAACAATACATCATCGCAGCGCACGAGTATTTAATACTCGTTTATATTAGTAATAACATGAATTGCATTATACAATTTAATTATATAAAAAACGCATGAAATCAAGTTAAATCGGCATATACAATATTTTTATGCAAAATAAAGAAAAGTGATTAAACAATTTGACTCATCAAACAATACGCCTTGCAATGCTAATACACCCCATCTAGTACAACAATGTGAATGCGGATATTGATACTCGTTTATATTAGTAACAACAATTAATTATCAGTTTTATTACTATTACTCGAAAGTTGGTAGTGTAGTTTCATCGTTGGCGGACCTAAGACTAAATCTAAGGTAATTCCTTTATTTAGTCGGTAATCGATAAAATCAACGGTCAACATGCATGAATTGGGTC
The DNA here is from genome assembly GCA_022545495.1 of Chrysanthemum lavandulifolium. Taxonomy (NCBI): domain Eukaryota; kingdom Viridiplantae; phylum Streptophyta; class Magnoliopsida; order Asterales; family Asteraceae; genus Chrysanthemum; species Chrysanthemum lavandulifolium. The sequence continues at coordinate 760,335 of JAHFWF010000041.1, read as the reverse complement.
GGGTCGAACCGGGTAAAATAAGCGCAAATAGTTATGACAAGGAAAAACCCTATTTGCTTTCCTCAAATCCCATAACGGGAAAAATCCCAACCCTCCATAAAGCCCTTTGCAAAAGCATTTCCAAAGCAGTTTAATGTGAAAAGGAAAAGATATGAAAAAAGTAAAATAGTTGTTTCCCACGAGAATTTTACTGCAATAAAATTTTACTCACACGTGACACTCTCTCGGTCTCCGCACTCTTGACAAAGGGAGAATTGCATATATACCCATTAAAACTTAAAAACTTGCATATTTCCTCACAATACAAGTTTTTATTGCATAATGTACAATGCAATTTAAGCATGTTTTGGGTATATATGCAAATATGCAAGTTTTAGTGAGTATATATGCAATAGACCCCTTGACAAATCTGGTAATAAAGTTCACTAAAACAAAATAAATGAAGTCATCTTCTTAACCAAAAACACTAAAATATCCTGCTAAGTTATCGACTTCTCGGGCGACAATGTCATTTCTTCTCACGTCAAGTTTTTTTCCTTTAATCTTATGTCTTTTTTTTTTCCAATCCAGACCCAACGTGGTTCCTGGTTAGTTCTTAGGCCATCCTCAATGGAGGGTGCAATGAGAAGTTTAAAAATATGTGGCACACGTTCAATGCATTGTGGGAGTGCCATGTCATGCATGTGTTTAAAGATAGTGTGTCTCTGAACACACCGTAAAAATACTATAAAGGTGGGCCAATATCTTTTCTCTTTCTCCTTTTAATTATTTTAAATGCCTTACGATTACACCTTGTTTGCAATTTGCAACGAAGATATCCTTTGGAAATATTATAATATGATGAGGTGGAAATTTGTTAAACTATGTAAGTTCAATGCCTTTGTGAGTATTTTGTATGAGAAGTTGAATGTTGATGTGGCAATGAGTTGGCATCGTATTAAACTCTACATTAAACTATGCATTGAGGATGCCCTTAAGGAAGGTCCCAAAGTTATTCAGTATATCTCTTCTAAACAAATTCGGTGTCTAAGGTGGTTTCAAGAAACATGAAAATAAATATACGCACAATATAAAATCAAGCATGGCGCGCATATATCAAGTTCAGCATATATAGTTATATACGTATTGTTACAAGAAAACTAATTATATCGGAGGTACAAGAAGGTAGTATCACCATTATTCATTTATTTAGATATTACAAATACGGTGACGTACTATCTTAACATCATATGACTACATCCATTTAATGGCCACCTCGGTGTCCGATCCAGCATGGGATCTGGCGGCGATCTGCGAGCGACCCTGCCTCAGAACCACCTCCTCCAGAGCCACTGTTGCTCGAGCTTGAAGAGCTTGAAGAGGATGAGGAGCTAGATCTAGATCGAGCTGAACTTGATCCGGACCCGGCTGCTCCGAACCACTTCCACTACCGCCTAAACCGACCCCTACACCCACTCCAGCCCCAACACTAACGCCGCCAAGATCCACACTAGATCTTTTCGCGCAACTCGTCCCTCGGCACCCAAGATGGTGAAGAAGCAATAAGCAAAGCAATGAGTAATAGTAGGCACTTCATGAATGACATTATGCTTTGAACAAGTGTATAGTAGTACAGCGTTAGTATATAGTTTAACCGATGAAAGATTGTCAAGATGTATGGGGATATCTAACAAATGTGAAGATTGTTCATGTATTTATAGTTGTTTTGCATGGTGGATTCAAGACGCGAGTAAGTGAAAGTGGAGAGATTGTGGTTAGTGGACTCAAAAGTCAACATCCTTGTGGTGATTATAACCTATAGTTTTAAGGATTCAAGGGTCCTTGACAAGTGTCTGCCGACCCACTTGATTGATTTCATCCCACTATATTTTCCCTAGTTTTCGAAAAGAATACGGACACGTAACTTCATGTACACCAACAACATATCTAATCTCGTTGAAGCGGGGTGTCAGACGATAAAATATAGAAATCGTATGACTAAAAACTGTGCCAAATAATAATTCATTTTTTGGTACGCTTTTATCTAGTACGGTTTAAAACCGTATCAAAAGGGCTTAAATCCATAACTAAAAACTTTTTTTAGTGTTGACGTGGTACATAGGCTAATATGTGTATGTGAGACTCTCCTAAATCTAAGATACATTAGTGATGGTTTTCTATACTCTAACTAGATTAACATAAAGCGGAAATAACAATTAATCTAGGACAAGAAGGAAGCTAAACCCAAAAGGATCTTGACCTAATAAATAAAAGCAACTTAAAGTAAATAAATAAGTAAGAAGATACTAACCTTTTGAGAAAATCGGATTTCTCACACACAGACCACCTTGGTCGAACTTGGAGGCAAGTACTCAAACGATAGTACCTCTAATGGCTCACACCCACGAATGAAAGAGAAAAGGAATCGAACTTCTGAGGTCCCGACACAAGTGGAGCAAACCCTTACAAGGAGTAGGAATGAGAATAATAGACTGAGCAAATAAAGCATTGACATACCCCCTCTACTTATATAGAGAAGGAGAGATTTGGAAAAGCTCCTTGGGGTGATGTGGGATTCCCCCAAAATTGTCCCAAGCTTCCCATATGGCGAGATGGTGCGCGCCATTGTACCAATACCAACGACTAGTCTCGCATACTTCTCTTAATGGTTCTGGAGGCGCCCAAAGGGCTCTACTTTTAATTTCGGTCTTACCAATTAGTGATCAACTATTCCTTTGTTCTCTCGATATTGTATGAACATGAGACATGGATTTTAATCAATATATAGGTTCAAGATTATGTTTCCCGATTTCTAATTATTTGACTATATGAGACTACTAAATTGAACACATCAATTTAGTCCCGGCTAGGCCTAGCACATTTGGATAAAAATCGAATCATCGAGGGGCTCATAGATATCACTTTTCCATTTAAGAAAAAGGAACAAATAAACTTTTAATAGATAGTACTAGTCAACTAATCATGTCATACCTAACATACCCTTTATAACTGGCATTTACGCGCATCGTTTGAATAAACTAAAGTATAACAGACTTAAAAAACTAGAAACTCAATGTATCTCCATTTTAAGAATAGAGGATATTACCATCTTAGAATTACTCGTGATATTAATATGTGAAGTAATCTGTCTAAGCAAGGGTTTATCCTATACTTAATTTCCATTAAGTACTAATGAGTGTTGCAGCATTCTCTATGCTATGTCTAATCTTTATAGACAATCTACTAACACTCCATGACAGTCTTAAATCAATACTTAATTCATGTAACATGAACGACTGATGAGGTTTGAGTAAACTAAGTACTCGGGAAGTGGATTCTAAACATGCAAAACTGAAACACAATGATAAACAATAGTAAATGGTAGCACACTGCAAATAAACAAATCTCCATTATTTACTCACCAAATCAATCACAATTTCAATCATTGTTTATAGTGTTTCAAATTCAAACTAACAACTAAAACTTTATATTATCTTTCAACCCAATGCTCCTAGCATGTTCATCGTGTCTGGACTTAGCCAATGCCTTTGTGAATGGATCAGCTGGATTATCCTTTGATCGTATGTGCTTCACAATCACGTGTCCTTCTTCTAATTTTTCTTCGAACAAAATGATATTTTCTTTTAATGTGCTTTGACTTTTCGGGATCCTTGGGTTCTTTAGTCAAGCGTGCCTCTCATTATCACAGAATATTTAAATAGGGTCTTGTCTTGTTGGAAAACTCTAAGATCTCCAATGAAATTCTTCATCGAGATAGCTTCCTTTGGAGCCTCTGTACGCAATATACTCGGACTCGCATGCGGAGTCTACTAATATTTCTTGCTTTGAACTTTCCCATGTCACTGCTCCCACATTCAGTAAGAATGCCCAACCAGACTGTGAAAGACTATCATCTTTATCTGTTTCCCAACTTGCATCACAATAACCAGTCACTCTGAGTTCTTCTTTTCCACCATAAACTAAGAACCTGTTTTTAGTATTTCTTAAATACTTGAGAATATTCTTTATAGCTGTCTAATGACCTTCACCATGATTTTGTTGATGTCGACTTACCATGCTCAAAGCAAAGGATACATCATACCTTATACACGTCATGGCATACATGATCGATCCTACAGTCAAAGCATATGGGACTCGACTCATTATGTCCAGTTCTTCATCAGTTTTCTAACATAAATCCTTACTAATCTTTATGCCATGATGTAAGGGTAGATTCTCTTTCTTAGAATTCTCCATTTTGAATCTTTTCAAAGTTTTATCTTAAGTTCATGTCCTGGCTAAGTCCTATAAGACGTTTCAACGTATCTCAATAAATATTTATACCGAGAATATATGTTGCATCTCCCAAATCTTTCATAGCGAAAAATTTCCCCAACCAATCTTTTACACTTTGTAACATTTGGGATATCGTTTCCTATGAGTAGTATACCATCTACATATATTAACAGGAAGACTACAACACTCCCACTGACTTTGACATGTATACAGGACTCATCTTTGCTTCTAAAAAATCTAAACTATGTGACTTTCTCATGGAAGTAGAGATTCCAGCTACGAGAAGCCGGTTTAAGTCTATCAATGGCCTTTTGAAGCTTGCACACTCTTTTAGGATACTTTGCATTTTCAAAACCTTACGGTTGTACCATAAACACATCCTCATCGGTTTTCCATTAAGTAAAGCGGTTTGAGATCCATCGCCATATTTCATAATCTGAAATGCAACTATGGCAACCATTATCCTAATTGGCTTTATTTTAGCTACTGGTGAGAAGGTTTCCTCATAATCAATCCCGTAGGTTTGAGTATAACCCTTCGCTACCAACCTAGCTTTATAAGTGTGTACTTTCCCATATATGTATGTCTTCTTCTTGAAGATCCACTTACATTCCACCATCTTAACACCGGGTGCAGTGTAAACCAAATTCCAAACTCGGTTGTCATACATAAATTGAATCTCGCTTTTCATAGCTTCCTTTTACTTAGCAACCTCAGGGCTTGCCATCGCTTCCTCGTAGTTGGAAGGCTCATCCAATTCACTTAGTGTACTATCACTAATCTTGTCCTCTTCAATATGGAAACCATAGTAGAACTGAGGAGGCTTTCTAACTCTACCACTTGTTCTACAAATGGGTAAGTGACAAGGATTTAAAATGTGCATTTTAAGAGGTCATTTAACCTCTAAACTCGTGCATTTGTGATCAATTTTTTTCCCTAAATCGTTCCTTTTCACATTTTAGATACTCGAGACGCAAAAGCTAGAAATCGACATGTTTTGGGCTACTTTGGACAAGAAAACGATGAAAATGACCAAGTCATGAAAGAAGTCAGGAAAGGAGGCCTCACGGCGTCACATGCTATAACGTGACACCGTCACTTACAAATCAAGATGAGATTGCGAGTAAATCTTGCGTGATGGCTTAGAGTTACAGCAATGGTCCAAGTGGCGACATTACTACCTACAATGTGGCGTCGAGTACAAAGCGGCGGCATCACAATGACGACTTGCACAAGACAAAACCCTAATTGACGGTGAGTGAGCGGCGTCGCAAGCTGCAAAGTGAATGTCATCTCTATATCTATATATAGTTCGTAGATTTTTCATTTAGTGTAACACGTATTTGGGAACACATTGAAGGACAAATTTCTATAGTATTGTTAGGGTTTTTACAGCCCCCAACTCCATGTTTAATTGAAGTTAAGTTATTTCTATTTAATCATTCAATATGTCTATGTGTTTTTTGATTATATGTATTTCTTTTCTTCCAATTAACTTGTCCTGATAGATTAGTTAGTGTTTTGCTTGGATTAAATGAAACTTAGTTATTGATTATTAATTGTCGTTTCTTATTTAGTTGGCTGTCTTGTGTTAGGAGTAGGAAAACTAGTTTCTTCACCAATTTATTAGTTTGTAAATCCGACTAAACACTTTTATACACTAGAGTGCACTGTTTTTTTTTATCGTTGTATTTATTGCGTAAATTGCGGCTTGTTGATAGTAAGAGTTTCTAGGAGATGAAATATTGTCACTTGTAGATTTAGGGATTCTTAAAGGAGACCTACACATTCATAGAGTTAGGAATTTGGCACCACTATGACAATAAAGGAATACAATCGCCAATTAAACAAGGACGTGACAATTCGGCTAGTTAATAAGAGATAACTAGGGAGTAAAGATAATTTAAGTAAACATAATTTTCCCATCATCTGAGCTCACCAATTTACTTTACTCAATTAATTTAATTTATTTTTTAATTACTTTAATTAAGTAGTTCAATAACCCACTCTTCAAACCGAGATTTTACTTGCTTTCATAAAACATAAAATAGAAATAGAATCATCCTACACCTCTAGACCTAATTCGTTATACACTTGACCTTAGCAATACTATTCTCTGAAGAGCGATCAATCCTCGTGTCTTACATGCTACACTACCTGGAGGATTGTAAAATTAGTGTGTTAATCAGACGCATCAAGTTTTGGCACCTTTGCACAGGAATAGTTGGGTTTCGATTTCTATCTCGTTTAGGTCTACTCACTAGATTCCTATCAAGTGAGACTTTTTATTAACTTTCTGTAGTCTATCTTTTCTTCATGTTTTGTTCGTAAAACTATCATTTGCCATCATGGTGGATGATTTTGAACCCCAAGACCATACCTAAACCTACCACCACAAGACCACCTAGAGCACTGTACTCTTGGTAAGTACTCTGACCAAGACACCAAGGCTATTGAAACACCATTGAGCTTCACAACAAGCCAATGTAACCCCACTTGTGATCCGATACTTTCGGTTTAGGGGTGTCAATCGGATTATCGGATCGGGTTTGAGGCTTATCGGTCGGGGTTATCGAGTTTTGAAAAATAAAACTAACTGCAACTGCGACCCTATAAGGTATCGTGTCTACGGGTTCGAGACTATCGGGTTACGGGATATCAAGTTGTGTTTATCGGGTTGTCGGGTTACGTGTTAATTTTATCTCACAATTTTCCTAGTTCATTAAATTTGTAAATTTCTCGATAAATTACAAGAATAAGTCATGTTTGGTTTAAAAAAAAAAAACAAAATTTTAAAAAAGAATAAAAAAGAAAAAAAAAATGTCGTAACTAGTTTAGTTTTCATAGTAATAGTAGTAATAATAATTGCATTTTTCTGTTACTTTTGTGCTTAGCTTAAGTGGGGACTTGTTTTAAATTCTAAAATTTTTGGGCCAATTCTTTAAATTTTGTGAACTTGTGTTGCCCTCAATCTAGTTGTTTTCACGCTTATAGGATAATATATTGAATAAGCTTGGATCAATCCTTTGGTGAAATATGTAATTTAGAAAAACTTGAGATGTGTGACCTACATGTTACAATGAGATTATTAAATTAGTAAACTAAGTAACAAAATGTTACTACATGTGTTCATTCATTTAGACATACAAACTTTAATATACAAGCACAATCACACATGAACTGGGCACGTATATATTAAGATGTATTCATTCGTATGAACTGTTATGATGCTCATGAGTACAATGAGGCATATGTATATTAAGATTTTCTCTAAAGTAGGCTTACTAATTAAAATTTACAGACTGTGATATACAAATTTAGTTCAATAACTTTAGATTTTTAAATGTGTTATTATAGTTTATCGAGTTTATGGGGTCAACGCGATAACCCGATAATGAACTAATTAAGACTCTAACCCGACCCTATAAGCTAAGTTAACCCGAATCAACCCGACCCTATAAGTTCTTATCAGGTTCGGGTATGGTCGGGTTAACCCATTTGACACCTCTAATCCGGTTGGTGCAAAACGGATGTGCATTTCATGGAATTCGTTCCAAAGATCTAACCAACATCTCAAGGTTTCCTTAAAATCATTGACTCAATTATTACGGATGTTGGCATTTGGGAGACAAGGCGATTGCATCTCTTCAAATTCTCTCTACGTGATCAAGCTAGCAATTGGCTTGAGTGTCTACCCGCAGGATCTATCTCGACTTGGGATGATCTTACTTCCCATTTCCTCGCTCAACGTCAAGGTGAAACTCTTTACGAAGCGTTGACTCGTTTCAAGGACTTACTCCAAAAAGTCCCTCATCATGGCATTGATCTTTGGCTCCAAGTACAAATTTTTTATGACCATATCAATCCCACCACAAGGCAAGCATTGACCATGCAGCCGGTGGTAAGCTAAGTGACAAGAATGCAAAAGAGTCCTGGGGTCTTATAGAGGATCTCGCCCTCTATGACAACGAATGTTGGAATGACCCTCACGAATTGAGCAAAACCATCAAGGCAATATCCTTTCCTTCTAAAGTGTAAAGCATTCTCGATCGTAGGATCAATCAACTTGAAGATCAAGTTAAATTCTTGATGAGTTCCTATGAAGTTCCTAAACCTTCACGTCAAGTGAACACAATCACTTCTTCATGTGAATTTTGTAGTGGTCCTCATGATACTCATGATTACATGGAACTCCCCGAACAAGCTTTTGCGGACTATGCATCTTCGCATACTGATGGAGCGGGAGATAAATGGCTTACTTTCAAAACTAAGCCAAAAAATCTAGGTGATTCATACAAACCCTCTTGGAAAATCACCCAAACCTTAGGTGGAAACAAAATCAAAATTCATCTCAAAACAATTTTTCAAACCACCTAATCGTTTTCAACCAAGTGGTTCAACCTCAAGCCGCACCTTTAACAATAATCCTTCAACTCCCAACAACTTTAATCATCTTGAAGGACTGGTGTCTAATTTTATATCTTCTCAAGAAGCTCGATCGTCAAGATTTGAAGCCGATTTCAAACAACAACAAAGCGAGATGACAAAAAAATTGATGCCCTCTTAAAGGTTCTCAATGATCGAGCAATGGGAGCACTCCCAAGTGATATCGTCAAGAGCCCGAAACTAAGTGTTAATTCTAATTCATCGGTTTCATCTTCTTGTTCTTTCCCTAAAAAAGAAGGTGCCCATCTGTGCCTTTCACGTCAATTTTACTCGGTCAATACAATAAAAACATGTTTCAAGCAAACTCAAAGTATTTCAAAGATAAAAAACACACGGAAAGTACACCAAACAAAGTATCGGTCAATCCAACTCTTAAAACACCAACCAATCATGAATCCAAATTAACTTTAGATGATGAATTCAAAGATCTCTACATTGAACGACCAATTCTTGATGTCTTAACTCATGCGCCTTGATATAATGCTTTAATGGATAAATATGAGAAAAGATTTAAGTTGGGTAGAACCGCTTTTGTTCAAAACAAGTTACCTAAGAAGTTAGATGATCCAGGATTATTCATTTTACCTTGTAGCATTGGAGGTTCCAAAGCTTTTTGTTAATACAAATAAACCATATAAACGTTTATTTATATTTTACGATCTTCTAATGTTTTGTCGATAACAAATGTAAAATCATTTTAACGAAACAAATAAAATACGTAAAAGGTTTGAGCCAATAGTTTACTAACACACTTTACTAAACATATTAAAACTATATTAAAACATGTTTAGTAAATAAGTTATATAAAACCAAATTTTTTTTATATAAACACTAAACAAGTAATATTGTTTATACCTTATAGAAATGCATATGTATAACAAGGATAACATCAAATTATCCTGATATTCTAAGTGTTAATTTCCCCCTTTATCGTCATATTATGTTTAAAATGATATTAGAATCCTTCTTATTCCTTCTTATTTCATTTCAAGAACTATTTAATATGAAGAAGCAGTATTTGGACATTTCTAAGCTCAAGGATGGTTTTCTCTCATTTACTGAAGACCACGACGTAACTAAGTGATGAAGTTAGGCCTTAATCATTTGCATGAGGAATACAACATAAAAATGAAGTGGAGTTACACCGTAACATTACAGATCATTTTACGAAGAATACGGCGTAACAAATAAGTGGAGTTACACCGTAACATGATTACAGATTATGAAGCATCAACTTTACAAAGACTACAGCGTAAACATCAGCTCAAGTTACCCCATAACCATGGATAAACATCAACTTTACTAAGACTACGGCGTAACCATCAACTCAGGTTACGCCGTAACCATGGATAAGTATCAAATTATAAAAGAGTTACAACGTAACTAGTTCATAAGAGTTACGCCGTAGCTAGTATTCACGCCTATAAATAGACGAAGATTTCATCGGTTTTAGGCATCTCTCCTTTCCCAAACCTTTCTAGGGTTTGGGGAGATCAAACACATAAGAAGAATTATGGCTTAGGCGCATGAAGAACGAAGTTCTCGTCTATAATTTCCTTTGTATTCGAGTTTGGATTCTTTTTATATTTTTCTAGAGATTATATTATGAATTCATGTTATTAATTCAAGTTTGCATTTATGTTATTGATCTTCTCTTTATTTCTTTATAGACATCTACTTAGTCTTTTCATAGAATGCTAGTCTCGGTAATATTATAATCTTGTTAGTATCTAAAGGGTTGGGAGAATTGACCAACTGACCTCAGCCTAATAGGTTGTGAAGTATGCAAGGAATTGGCCATAGTACAACTGTTCTTCGTGTACACTGACCAAATAATCACCTATCAAGTGGAGGTATTTAAGAAGCTAGGGGAAACCTAAGTTCCTAACGGTCGGGTTTTCATAGACTAGATCTAGTAGATTTGGCTCTTAATGACTGCTATTAGGTTACCGAATGATCCTAGGTAACCTGTTCATCTTGCTAAGGGATCTAAGAACCATAGGCCATGACGAATTGACCAAAGGAGTCTGGCGATAATTAACCATTATATTGAACCTTTATATTGAGAATTAATTCTTATCTGTAATCTTGATTAAGCTTTAGTTTTCTATCTCTTTATCCTAAACACTTATATCTGTGTAATTAGAATAATTATATTTACCTTATCATACCAATATCAAATTATGTTACTTCTAATCATCTTAGTTCTTTCAAGGTCACAGCTCTCTTGGGATGACACTTGGATTTACCTAAGGCTTTACTTCATCTGATCGGGTTCTTTGCTCGTTAGCATGTGTTTATCCTAGTTAGCTCAGTTTTATAAATATTAAAAGCAGGATGAAATAGCACATCAAACAACTAGTGTTTACATAATATAGAAATGTACATATATACTTTGTATATATTGTAATGGGTAAAGTAATGGGTAAAGTAATGGGTAAAGTAATGGGTAAAAACCAAAGTCCATGACCCATGACCCATGATCCATTGACTAGGTACAATGAATGTTGTTGGGTAAAAACCAAAGTTCATAACCAATACCCATGGAGCATGATCCATAACCCATGACCCATTGCATGACATCATGCATGAAGACATGTTGGGTATTATCCATGATCCATGACCCAAAGTCCATGACCCATGACCCAAGATCCATAACCCAATGACTAGGTACATTACATCTTGTTGGGTATCCATAATCCATTACCCATAACCCATGGTTCATAACCTATAACCCATAACCCGGTTTGCAACCCGAAATTCAGACTAAACTGACCTAGTAGCCGGATCCCTGGTTTTGCACTAGCCGGATCCCTATGGGGAGGGATCCGTGGGAACCGTGAGACAGTGGACAAGTTTTTGTCTATAAATAGTGAGCCATTTCTCTCTTACTCACCACCATTTCAAATATACTTTCTCTTAGTATTCTAACATTTCTAACCTCTGATCCAAAGGATCATTCTATTAGTTTTATGTTTGTGTAATTCTCTAGGTTCCTCTTAAAGGTGAGATCACCACCTCTTAAAGACGTACAAGCTCAAGGTCATGAGTTGCTAAGCTTCGTCATCATCAAGACCACTGAAGTATATGTTGTTGATAGTTCTTTCCTCCCTCCATAGAAGTGTTGCATTGAAGGCATTAGTGAAAGGTGTCGAAGGGGTCGTGTCGAAGGCATTAGTGAAAGATTCCAAGGGTGTACATTTGATATGGTGCATCGATGTACAAGTTAGATAGTTTGGGTTAAAGGATGTTGATATCCTTTAGTGTTGTAACAATGAGTGTGTCTCCTTTGGGCTAGTTGTGTTGTGGTGTAGTCTTGGGTAGTAGTTCCTCCTTTGTAATGGAACTCGGTATCTAGCCTTGTACCGGATAAAGTGTAGGCGACGTTGTGATAGGTTTGGTTCTACCTCGTGGAAGAACTCGGTATCTAGCTTTATACCGGATAAAGTGTAGGCGACATTGTGATAGGTTTTGTTCTACCTCATGGAAGAACTCGGTGTCTAGCCTTGTACCGGATAAAGAGTAGACGACGTTGTGAAGGCTTCTCTGCCACATTAAAGAGCTTGTGTTGTGTAGTGCTTACGAACTCTCGATTGGGGTACTCGAGGAGTGGAGTAGGGCAAGGAAGGTGTCCTTGTAGCCGAACCACTATAAATACTCATGTTGTGGTTTCGTGTTCCTTTACTTTTTATCTTTGCATTACTTACTTATATGCTTATCTATCAATATCAAACACACATACCAAATAGATTGACATAAGTCGATCTAAATAGTTAAAAAAGGAGCTTTAATCAGTAAAAATATTCAACCCCCCATTATAGTTTTCCACAATTGGTATCAGAGCCTTGTTACCAAGTTTCTTAGAGTATATTGTACTTTAAAAACTTGATATGATCCGTGTATGTTTGAAAACTACAAAGAAGGAAACTTTCTAAAAACAATTACTATGTTTTAAGAATACTCTTGTTGGATGTTGATTAGATGACAACATTAGTTTTCTTACATCTTATTTTGTCTTACAAAATGCACTAACCTTTCTTGTCATTTTGTTTAGTTAATCTCATAATAAGCAAGCCATCAGGATTCCTTGGTAATAAGATAAACTTTTCAAAAAGTTGTATAAACATATTACCAAGTAGATCTCGAAGAAACCGGAGTTGTCAATTGATAAAATTTGTCAAAAGTAAGGGACACTCAAATTGCAATAGAGGTATGACTTTCATAAGACTTATCTCTAAGTAACATTAGCAAAGTATGAGTATGCTTGCATGTCATTAAATGGAAATTTATATGTTTATATTTCTTTTTCATTTATATAAATATCCAAAACAAATTTATGTGATATACGTGGCTTCATTAGAAAACCTTAGTACATACGTGTTATCATCCGTCTAAACCTAGGTATATCAATATGTGTTGTCTAAACCTAATTCCTAAAAATCAAATCTTTCTAAATACAAATAAAACAAAACACAAATCTCAAAAATCCCTCCTTCCCCATAAATCCCCTCTGATCGTCAACTTTCACCAACAAACCCCATTTTTCAAATCTTCCACTTTCAAAATACCTCACATTCAAACTTCATCTTATTCATCATCTCACTTTGAGAAATCAAAACCAAGAAAGATCTCTATCGTCATGGTTTACATCGCCCTCGTGATCATCATTATCTTGTTCATCGCTCTCGTGTATCCCATGATCAAATTCTCTCATGGAGACATGTACTTTGTCTTATTGATCTACATTTGTATCATCTATCCTGTGGAAAACTAGAAGGGGGGGGGGGTTGAATAGTTTTGCCAATTAAAACTTCATTTTAAAACATTTAGATCAACTTACGTTAATCTATTTGGTTGTTTATGTTGGACGTTGATAGATAGATATATAAGCGTGTAATGAAAGATAAAAATAAAGCACATCACCGACACAAGTATTTATAGTGGTTCGGCTACAAGGACACCTTCCTTGCCTACTCTACTCCCGAGTCACCTACTCGAGTTCATAATCACTACACCACACCAACTCCTTATGGCGGAGAAGCCTTCACAACGTCGCCTACTCTTTTTTCGGTACTAGGCTAGCCACCGGGTTCTTTCACACCAAGGTGAACCACACCTACCACAACGTCACCTACCCTTTATTAGGTACTATGCTAAGTACCTAGTTCCATTACTATGGAGGAACTACTACCCAACATAACACAACACCTAATCCCAAGGAGACCCACTCCTGATTACAACACCATCAAGGATATCACCATCCTTGGAAACAAACTAATACTATATGTATAACGATGCACCTCATCGATTATAAGACCTAGGAATTCTTCACTAATGCCACTTGATTTGATTCCTAGGCATCCTTCACTAATGCCTTTGACACAACGCTTGGCACCTTTCACTAATGCCTTCGTCTTGACACCTTTAGCATTCTTCACTAATGCTTTTGACACGGACGTTTAGCATCTTTCACTAATGCTTTCGTCTTGACTCTTTCGGCATCCTTCACTAATTCCTTCAATACAACACGTCTACGTAGGAAGAAAGAACTATCAACGATAGAACCTCAGTTTTCTTGATGATGACGAAGCATGGAAACTCATGGACTTGAGCTTGCTCGACTTCAAGAAGTGGTGATCTTGCCTTTAAGAGGAACCTAGAGAATCACACAAAAATAAAAGACAAAATACATAGAAAGATCCCTTAGGATCAGTGGTTAGAGAGTTACAATACTTGGGGAAATTATGTGTAGGAGTGGCAAGCCAAAAGGAAGAAATGGCTCACTATTTATAGAGGAGGAATGCTTACTGTTCCCCAGATCCCACGGATCCCTCCGACAAGGGATCCGTCTAGTGTAATCCTAGGGATCCGTGGGACGCTCCTCTTTGCCCATAGGTATTTTGGTTATGGGTCATGGGTTATGGGTTGATCCATGGGTTTCTTATTAGATACAATGTATCTCATGAGTTCAATGTACCTAGTCAAATGGGTATGGGTTAATACCATGGGTTATGGATTTTTCTTTTACCTATTTATATGATATATACTAGTTGTGTATATATTTTGCCCAATATGTAAACACTAGTTGTTGTACATATATATTACTAAATCATAAAATCACTTATACTTGTTTTAGCATTTTATGTGGAAACGTAAGTGTGTTAGAAAACTATTGGCTCAAACTAAATACGTATTTTATTTGTTTCGTTAAAATGATTTTATGTTTGTTATCGACAAAACATTAGAAGATCGTAAAATATAAATAAGCGTTTTTACGGCTTATTTGTATTAACAATCTCCCCTTTTGTTGATGACAAAACATAAAATTATTTTAAGGAAAACTAAAATTCGTAAAGTTCAATTGAGTTTTACTCTCTTCTCCCCTTTTGTCAAAACAAAAGAGCGTCGAAAAGAAACTAACGCATTGTTTTAAGAAAAACATGTAAAAAGAAAAAAAATGTAAAGAGAGCAAGTGACGGGAATGGTTCTCATCTTAACTCCCCCTTGAAGAGTCCATCCCTTTGTGAGGGCGTCAAGTAAATATAAACTAACAAGCTAACGAATTGCAATTTTGTTTGCAAATGGTTTCGTCCTTGTGACGAAAATGCTCCCCCTTGAAGATTGCAATGTTGCAATGGGGTGTCATGAAGCGTAATCCAAATAAGGATTAAGTTGCAAATGGTTTTGCAATGTATGGTTTGACAAAAAGCTCCCCCTAGCTTAGAGTGTCAAGTTCTTCATGTGTATTTTGAAAATCTACAAAATACAGGTTAGAAAACAAGAGTATAGTCCATAATTTCCTGCAAATAAGACTCAAGTTAGTAGAAAATTGTTCTTCTGTACCACGGTTCCCTACATGGAGGGATCCGTCTAGGAATTTTCCAGGGATCCGTCTGTCTGGTGATAGATGGTTCAACAAAGGTGTTATACCAAACAATGATGAATATGAAAATGAGATATGTATACAAACAATAAATATATACTTAGATAAATATGGCAAGTAGGTTATCATTCAATAAAACAAAGAGATAATCAAAAAATCTCTTAAGACTAAGAGAATGATCAAGCCATGTCATACATTTTCTACTTAATACTAATGAAGAATCTAAACTCAAGAGGCAACTACGTTCTTAAGGATGATCAAACATAAAATGGGATTCCTAAAGGTTCTCAGTTGAGCTTGAGGCTAGGACACAGTTTTGAGGCTCATGGTTGTTTGGGTTTGTTGACCTCTTCAAAACATTCGAGGAGGTGATGAAACATGAAACGTTGCTCATTACGTAGTTCATGTATCAACCTTTCAACATGTTGACAATGATAGCAATCCTTGTCATGGTTTTGAGCTTCTTGAAGTGGAGGTTCAAGTGAAGTGGGTTGAGGATCCTTAAATAAAGGAGGAATTGGTGGAGGCTCATTAAGTGGTGGCTCAACAATGTTTGAGGGTGGAGGTAAATAAGTGTCAACTTTCATGTGGTCGGGTGGTTGACTTTGATGTCTCCTCATAATCCAAAATGGACTACTGGGGGGAATTGGAGAAAGTGATATTGGTACAAGTGTTGATTCAACACTTTAGTTTTGTTGCACAACCTTTTCAAGTGAATTTGTTGGTAGTGATGGAAGATGAGATGGCTAAGGGGGTAAGTCCTCTAAGTTGCGAGAATGTGGAGATGATTGTGAGGCGTTAAATGATGTGGCTCTAGACTACAATGATGTTGGTTGGGTTATAAAGGGTGTGTTTAGTTTAGTAGAGTTTGGTGATGATATCCTTGTTGGAACAATCCTCTTGGGAATTATTTTGATTGGTTTATTTGGTGTAGGGGAAATCCTAGCATTGGTGGACTTAACCGGAGATGATTCGGTTGAGGAAACTTCGTGTATGATCCTAGCAAGTTTATTGGGTGGTTCTTGGGTGGATAAGTTAGCACTAGGAGCTTTTCTCATGATGAAATGAATGAGGAATATGTTTCTAATTGCTGAGAATTATGTTTGTATTTGATTACTAAGGAGTTCTAGCAAGATTATTTATAAAGGGAAGGATTTGGTAAGTGCATTTAATACTTAGGCCATTAAGATTCATGGAAATGTGATGATTCACATGCACAAGATTCAAGTTCAGAGTTTCACTGATCTAGGAGCTTAATAAAGATGAGGTGGAGTGTTAAAATTAGCAATATGAGCTTGAAATGATTGTTTTGGCTAGAGTTGACATAATCTATCACCCGGATCCCACGGTTCCCTCCTTTGAGGGATCCGTCTAGGCTAATCATAGGGATCCAGCTCTCAGCAGCTATGAAAGGATAAAAATAATGTTTCTAAGGTCTAAGATCTATACCATCTTGAGTGTTTCAGTCCTCCTAAGTATCTTAAATGAGGGTGTGCTTGAATGATCAAGAGCAATGAATGATATAGCAAATGATTACCTTTTATGGAAGGAAAATAAGACTAAATGACTACCAATGGATGTTCAAGGATGACACTAAGAGTTTTGATGGTGTCAAGTCATAATAAATGATCCTAGAGATCAGATGTAATCTTGAGATGGAGTTTGAAAAATCCTCAAAAATATAAAGAATTGAAAAACTAATTTTTGACCCGTTTTGAGATAAACATAACTAGAAACAATTTCCTAAAATTGTTCAATATGTCCATCTCAGTATTTTGAAAAATGAAAAACACTTTGTGAGTGTTGAAGCAGAAATATGGTGAGTCTTGATGTGTTTTATAAATCAAAAGGAATCTTGAACTAAGTCCTAGGTGAGCCATGGGTGAGTGTCAAGCTATCTCATATTTAGAACAAGACTTAGTTGGCTCTAAGGTCTTATGTTAGGCTTATGTGAGGTGATCTAGTAAGTTGTTTTGATGTAAGGATATCTGTATAACTCATCTGCAGTCACGGATCCCACGGTTCCCTTAGAGAAGGGATCCGTCTAGACTAAAACGAGGATCCGGCATCTGCGGATCGAACCTTTCTGACAACTAATGCGATTTTGTACTAAGAAATATACACATATAACATTTAATTTAAACAGCAAGGTAAAAAAATTATCACATGTGACATATCATAGATAATTGTAGTAATAATAATATCCAAGAAAACACAAACAAACATGCTAAAACATAATCATTCATACACAAATCAAGTGTATCAAGACAATCATAATTCTATAGTCTCTTTCATCATTTATTTCTTTTCCTCTTTCCCGACTTTGTGACGTGGTAAGCTAGGTTTTGAATCATACCCCTTAAGTGATTGAATTCCGCGGTCTCGTTTGGAATATCCGAAAGTTGTTCATAGTAATTAAAAGGTTCCAATTCTATGTTAGCTATAGGGTCGACGTCTTCCTCTTCTTCATCTTCTTCGTCCGAGGAGTCCGAGAGAGCTTTAAGTTTTCTTCCATTGACCATGAACCGTTTAGAGGGTTGTTTGGTAAGAGGTACCATTACGTGATCGACAAAGAAATGATCATCGTTGATAGGAGATGGTTGCAATGCACTAACATACTTACAAAGTCGTGTTAGGAGCATACCATATGGAAGTACCATGTTGGAAGCTTTGAATACCCCGACCATTCTCCTCACCATGTAATAGGCGAGATTAAATGGGTTTTGGTGGATAAGATAATAGATCATTTGCACAAGACATGCATTAGGATGATCCTTGTTACCAACTAGGCTAATGACGTTTTCCCTAAGGATTTCTTCCCATTTTCTAAACATGGGATGCATTTCGAAAAGTTCCATTTGAAAAGGATCACGGTGAATGAACTTTTTTTTTCGGTTGAAACGGGATTGGTCGGTCCTAACCTTGAAGATAGTATCTCGAATGGTTGCGGGATCATCAAGAGGAGTATTATAGATAGGTTTAGAATCAAGTGCAAGATTTTGAGCGTTAATTGCCCAATCTTGAGAATACATACAAATTCCTTCACAAGGAATGCGAAGAATTTGAGCAAATATGTTGAGAGGTAGAGTTAAGTTCAGTTTATTGATGATGAAGGCGATTGAAATGCTATCATCGGTGTTTCGAATGATCATAATGCTTTTATAGAATTCAAAAATGAAAACCGGGCAAATTTGTTCATCAATGTCAAGAAGACAATCAAAGTTGATTGCCAAGAAAACTTGACGAGTGTCGGTATCTTCAAGGAAACATTCCTTAACTATACGACCTTCGTGAATGAGTCGTTTTTCAAGTCTTTTGAATACATTGCGATCGGTTTTTGATAGCTCTTCTTCCCGATAGTAATGGGTGAGGTAATGGACGGTATCATGGTGGTCTTGTTGAGTGGCTTTAGGCATGGTTGGTCCTAGAAACACAAATATTCCAATTAAGTAAAATTAGTTGAAATGGGTTTATGGTTTTGATTTGTATTAACAATGTTGTGAACACAATGTAATCCTGATTGTGTTAAAAGCCCCTTTTAATGATTAATTTTGATAACGCTAATTGAATTATTCTACAACCATAAACCCTAGGATGAAGATGATGGAGATTAGAGCAAGTTAGTGTAATTACTTACAATGGTGTTCAAGAGAGGAATACTTGAGGGTATGGAGTCCTATGAGGATGAAATCAGTTCTTGAGTCGTTTTTGTGTTATGAGGGGAGAGGGAAAATGATCAGTGATGTTTTTCAAATGCGTATAGCTGTGTTCTATTCTGCGGTTCCCCCGGATCCCTTGTATTTGGGTTCCGGCTAGTACAACTAGAGGGATTTGGCTTCTGTGGACAGAAAAAGAGTTTTTTGGCTTTAATTTTGTAGTAGGCTATAAACTAGCTTACATAAAAAAATTAGTTTAAAGGTTTCAAATAAAAGGATGTTTTGGTCGACGTGATTTGATAAGTTAATTATCAAGGATCCATTTGTGACGACGTTAGTTTGACAAAATCAAGAGAATACTATTCCGATGATGAGTAAGTCGGGAAAGTGATGAAAGAGACCTTTTAAGAGACTAGCAGTTTATTAAACAAATAAGAACTATGATATCAGCATAATCATGTAAGCTAGCTAATGAAAAAGTAAACATACCTTTATGCTTCTTGGTTTAGCTTATGAAGACATAATATCAAAAATACTTCATGAGCTCTTAAAGTAATCCTTTGTACTTAGAGTTAGTAGGTTGTGATTACTTTTGGATCCTTTCTCGAAGGTTGACTTCATTATTATTTGAATAAAAATGAAGGTTTTGAAGAGATCCTAGCATGAAGATTTCTTGAAACAAATATGTTAGAATGATCTATCAATGTCCAACATGAAAGAGAAAAAGAAAAATGTTTTGAAATATTTCCTTCTTTGTAGTTTTCAAACATACACGGATCGTATCAACTTTTTAAAGTACAACATACTCTAAGAAACTTGGTAACGAAGCTCTGATGCCAATTGTGGAAACTAGAAGGGGGTTGAATAGTTTTGCCAATTAAAACTTCATTTTAAAACATTTAGATCAACTTACGTTAATCTATTTGGTTGTTTATGTTGGACGTTGATAGATAGATATATAAACGTGTAATGAAAGATAAAAAGTAAGAAGCACATCACCACGACACAAGTATTTATAGTGGTTCCGTTACAAGGATACCTTCCTTGCCCTACTCCACTCCCCGAGTCACCTACTCGAGAGTTCGTAATCACTACCCGACACCAACTTCTTATGGCGGAGAAGCCTTCACAACGTCGCCTACTCTTTTTCCTGTACTAAGCTAACCACCGGGTTCTTTCACACCAAGGTGAACCACATCTACCACCACGTCGCCTACCCTTTATTAGGTACTAGGCTAAGTACATAGTTCCATTACTATGGAGAAACTACTACCCAACACAACACAACACCTAATCCCAAGGAGACCCACTCCTTATTACAACACCATCAAGGATATCACCATCCTTGAAACAAACTAATACTATATGTATAACGATGCACCTCATCGATTATCGACCTAGGCATTCTTCACTAATGCCACTTGATTTGATTCCTAGGCATCCTTCACTAATGCCTTTGACACAACGCTTGGCACCTTTCACTAATGCCTTCGTCTTGACGCCTTTATCATTCTTCACTAATGATTTTGACACGGACGTTAAGCATCTTTAACTAATGCTTTCATCTTGACTCTTTCGGCATCCTTCACTAATGCCTTCAATACAACACATCTACGGAGGAAGAAAGAACTATCAACAAGAGAACCTCAGTTGTCTTGATGATGACGAAGCATGGCAACTCATGGACTTGAGCTTGCTCGACTTTAAGAAGTGGTGATATCGCCTTTAAGAGGAACCTAGAGAATCACACAAAAACAAAAGACAAACTACAAAGAAAGATCCCTTAGGATCAGTGGTTAGAGAGTTACAATACTTGGGGAAAGTATGTGTAGGAGTGGTAAGTCAAAAGGAAGAAATGGCTCACTATTTATAGAGGAGGAATGCTTACTGTTCCTAAGATCCCACGGATCCCTCCCACAAGGGATCCGTCTAGTGTAATCCTAAGGATCCGTGGGATGCTCCTCTTTGCCCATGGGTATTTTGGTTATGGGTCATGGGTCATGGGTTATGGGTTGTGGGTTGATCCCTGGGTTTTTTATTAGATACAATGTATCTCATGAGTTCAATGTGCCTAGTCAAATGGGTATGGGTCAATACCATGGGTTATGGATTTTTCCATGGGTTGTAGTTTTTACCCATTTATATGATATATACTAGTTGTGTATATATTTTTCCTAATATGTAAACACTAGTTGTTGTACATATATATTACTAAATCTAAAATCACTTATACTTGTTTTAGCGTTTTATGTGGAAACGTATGTGTGTTAGAAAACTATTGGCTCAAACTAAATACGTATTTTATTTGTTTCGTTAAAATGATTTTACGTTTGTTATCTACAAAACATTAGAAGATCGTAAATTATAAATAAACGTTTTTATGGCTTATTTGTATTAACATATCCGACCCTTTGTATTGCTCTAAGCATTGAATTGAAATATTATTAATGTCGTAGTTTATCTCGTTTCTTTTTTGCATAATGTATTTTTGTTCTCTTTCGCATATTTCAAACCTCAACATATTTGAAATTACTAATGCATGCTTAAGAATTAACATTGACTAAAACACATTCCAATTTATAACATAAAAGTTGCAAAAAATGATTCTACGTCAAGATCAATTTCTGTCAAAACTGCAGATCCCTGGATCCCTGAGTTTTAACAAGCCGAATCCCTTTTAAAAGGGAACCAGCGGAACCAGTGGATCTGGTGACAGACACTCATGTAACATAAAAACCATTTCATAAAACTTACCATAAAAGGAAAACCTCACTATAATATTAAAACAAAGTAAGTTAAATGTCATTGTTAATAAAAATAGAATAGTCAATAAAAACATTAGGAGATCATATCATTTCAGCAATAATTCAAAAGAAGGATTAAACTACTTAGAAGTATCACCAATCAAAAAAATTCTCACTCTTGAAGTTTTACTATGTACTAACATACTCATGTAAAATATTCATTCCATGTCTATAGGTTTCATCATGTCTCATGAGTATGACTTCGATCATCAACTTCCTTATGTGTACATTCCAAATATATCTCTTGAGCCTAACACACCGGGCAATCATGTTCGTGGGTTCAACAATCTCGAAACTCGTCACTTTCATGAAGGACGTATTGTTGACTCACCTCTAATCTTCCAAGAAGGTATCAACACATCATTCTGCACCATAGGACTAGAAGGTCTTCTCGAGATCAACGATAAAATTTTTCCGTAGTTTGTTCTGGAATTCTTCCGTCAAATTGAACCCGTTCGTAACGAGGATCGTTCTCTCTCACTATGGTTTTGGATCAAAAACCAAAAGTTTGTTTTGACTCTTGAGCAATTTGCTCACATTCTTCGAATTCCAAAATATGGACAATGTGCCTTCACTGAAGATTGGTCACTTGATTCTCTCTTTAACTATCGTGAAGAAAACAGTCCATATTGTTTATACGTACCCTCTCCTCAAGTAATAACTCAACTTTTATGCACTCCTCAATCCAATTACTCAAATCCAAACATAATTTATACACGTGATCTCCGAGATGAGCTCAAACCTCTCGCAGTCATTCTACGTGAAAATGTTTGGAGTCTTACAGTAAATAGTGAGATACTTCCCGCATGCTGTGCTTACTTGATTTACTGTCTCGTAACTCAACAATCATACAATATTGCCTACTTCTTTGCAAGGCGAATTGTAAACCTGCAAGGCAACAAGGATAAACTAATTCCATATGGGATGTTCCTAACATGCCTTTATCATCATGTCATGTACTACCACCCTCAATTTCAAAGCCCTCAATATATTCTACAAAAAGGTGTAGATTGGCGGGAACACCCTGACCTCGGGTGCCTTTTGGTACCAGCCATTGTCCATCCCACAAGGAATAGCTCTGGAAACTCTCCTGGCCTAGTGGGGCACCAACTGGAGTGAGCACCAGCCAAGACTCGGACCCCTGAGCTCTTATTCCACAAAGTCTCTCCAGTGTGCCCATAGGTTTTGCAGAGGTGGGTACCTATATGAAGCAAATGCCAAGGATGGGACTTGAACCTGGGTCAATTGACTCAAGCACAAGTCCTCCAACCATTGGACAAATCCTTCATTGGTAAATCCCTCAATATATACTTGTGAACAAAATGATGGAACCTTCGAGCACATCTCTCATCACTTCATTCTTCATTCCTGAATCATCAACTACACACAACCCACTCGACGATCCATCAAATGAAAACGCATGAGCAAAACAGTTTTTTTTCTTTAATAGAATCAATCCTTAGGCTTTGTCTTTTATCTACCTTTGTAACTTGATCATACTTATGAAATAAATCGTTTGTTGATCATTTGATGCCACTCTTACCATGTCTTGCTTGTATACATGTATAGTTACTGTGGAAATTATTAGTTTCAAAATTTGACACCTAGAACAAAATATTGCATGTTCACTGTTGAGTAATATGTCCCAGATGCCGGATCCCTGGCTTATAACTAGCCGGATCCCTCAAGTGAGGAATCCGTGGGATCCGGGCAAGGAATAAAGCTATTTTATCACCATCACATTAGACCAGTAAGACATGATACATTAGGATCACCTAAGTCTTCCTCAAGCTCAGTTGATCTCACATTCACTCATAGATAACTTAGGATCATATTCAAGGTACTTTTTGATTTATCTTCACTTCTAAACTCACCATCGTTCCGCTCCAATATTCACACATTGTTCCTCTCATGTTAAAACACCTAGTTTAATATTTCTCACAATTTTAGCAAATTGATTTTAGTCAATGTAAAGCCCCTTTTATCACGTATACCTTATCACAACTTTAGACACAAACACACTTTATGCATAAACCACAACAGTTACGCTATGCGTATAAGAAAGATGAAGAAAAGAACTTGGAGACTTGATGTATAGATCGTGTATATGTTTAGAGAAAGAGATAAGAAAGGAAACTTTATTCAAAGAAAACACACACACATACATACAGCTTACACACCCCTCAAATGAGACTTTGAGGTGTTTATATAGTACAAGTAGTAGACGCCTAATGGGCTTGGCATGGGCTCGTTTGGGCTTGGGTTGGACATGGATTGATATAAGGCTAGCTTAACAACTTCTAACCAATTAGCTTAGCCCGGTCCACGAGCCGTTGACTATTCTATCACGATATCTAACACTCGTTACAAGTTCCTAAATGTGAATGACCATCACTTCTAATAAAAACTATTAAGGCTAAAATCTCCCCTAAGGGGTGGTCATTCAAAGATGCTCCACTTGAATAGGTCTTTACTTTTCTCGAGCTTGAACTTTGTGTGTAGATATAGAATAGTCTTGATTCTTTGTTCCTTCATGCTTTGTGATCAATTAATGTGGTTGTTACGCCATTGTCAACTTCGTTGGTTAGGTGTCTCCACGTCTTTCTCCAACATGCTCACACTTCTATTTGACTTTGAATTACCAATGATTTAGTTCTCGAGTCTTTATACTTTGTAGATTCTTTGACATTGATGAAGAATCATCTTTAACTTTGGGTTTCCTTTGATTTTGATGAGAACTTTCATGTGTTGTTGGTATGAGCATGTGGAGAATCTGCACGATCTCTTCCTCCCGCAAGCATCCATAAGAAGAAAACATAAAACATGTTAGTAATATGCTTATCTATCAATATCCAACATACATACCAAATAGATTGACATAAGTCAATCTAAATAGTTTAAAGAGTTTTAATCGGTAAAACTATTCAACCCCCCCCCCTTTTAGTTTTCCACACTTTTCATACATTAGCCGACTTAGGATCAAGCATTAACTTACTCCTGTTGCCCCTTTATAAAAGTCTCAACTTAGGGAAGTTAGAAGAAACATAAGTGGTAGTTGGTTTAGCGGATGGAAGTTTAGTATACCCAGTAGGGATACTAAAGGACATAATAGTGCATATAAGGAAATTAACTATTTTGGCGGATTTCCATGTCCTTGATATGGTTAGTGTCACAACATGCCTATTTTTACTTGGAAGAGGATTCTTAGCTACCGCTAGTGCTATAATAGATTGTAAAATATTTAAAATAATGGTAGGAGAAGGATACACAAGGTCAATCTACGATTTCAAAAAGCATGCTTATGATAATGACAAGGAACAAACACCTCATTGGATAACTAGGGAAAGGAAACCATCGAGATATGGCCCTTGGATTAATGGTGATTTTATAGGACCTTGACGCCCGTTCTATTTGGAAGAATAGTTTTTGAATAAAATGCACTATATGGAACAACAATTGGCTGGGGACACCGAGATGGACCCATTTGAGGAACCTTTAGTATTTAGGAAGATGAATGAATTCCTAAGAGCCTTACCAATTAACTTAGGGATGAATGGGTGGAAAAATGAGAGTAAAAAAAATAAGTGGAATTGGAATAAGCCACCAAAAGAAGGCAATGTATCATGGCACATAAAGATGACAATATATGATCCCGATGGGGAGAGGTTTGATAAGTCATACCGAACAAAATGTATTAATTAATAGAAAACTAAAATAAAATTTTGATCTAAAAGATATTCTCGATGAGGATCTTACTTACATAGAGTAATAGGTTATGACTTTTACTCTAGCTACAAGACTCATAAATATAGAAAAGCGCCTATTGGGAGGGAACTCATGTTTTTAATTGTTTGCATTTATTTTATTTTTTTGTTGTGTCATATATGTTTAATTATAATTGTTTAATTCTCATGTTTCGAATAACTTGTCAAAATGCTTTACTTTGTTTTTAAGCTCTTCTTAATTGCATATAAAGGTATTTTACAAGAAGATAAGTGTAGGGAAGTTCATATTTGTTAAAAGAACGAAATTTGAACACGAAAATTTACAATTCATAATTAACATATATTTTATCATATTTGTATGTTTGTTTGAGTCAAATGCTTGTATCGAGTCACAATGAATCTTTTGCAGAAAATTCCAAGTTTTAACAGATAGATTTTTCCAAAATTTCCATGAAACAAAACATAATATTCGTCAGTCCATCTGATTGCATCGAGCACTATAGCAACAGTTTTCCAGATTTTTGTTTTTCTGTCGAAACATAATTTATGAAAATTTATAGAAGTTTTAAAATCCATGATTCTGTAAACATTTATTTTGTAAGCATTATATCTTATCCGCATTCTAGGATAGTTTTTATTATATATAGTTTTTACCATCGATTTTATACAAGGTTTTATGTTCGTTTTCTAGGAATTTACAGGTTATATTGGACAAGAAGATTCAAGTGAATATTGGAAGAGAAGCGTATCATTGATCTTATCTTCTTGGAGGAGGATTTGATTTTATTTCTATATCGTCCATGCTGAGAAAATCAGGGGAGTATTAGTTTCTCCAATCGTTTTTATTTTTCCTATTATCATATCTTTGGTACTTTTTAAGAACATTGGGGACAATGTTCAATTTAAGTGTAGAGAGGAAAAAAAGAGAACCTTCGAAACTAATCACTTACTTTATATTTGTCTTGTTTTCTAGTAATTGTATAATAAACCGAAAGAAATACTTGTTAGAGTAATTTTAGCACCAAATTTAAAAAAATTTATGACATTTACGAGTAAAACTTTAGTCTTAATAAAGCATCTCATGGATAAAAGTTATATAGCTTGCACAAAAACCCTACCACTCAAATTCCACCCCCAAAATGTGAGGTTCGCCTTTAGATATATAGGATATAAAATCATTCACTTTTAATGCTTATGAGTGTACCGGTAGTATATAGATTCTAGAACTTGTTTTTGTGATTCATTCCGAGATCGCTAGTGAGACTACATTTGTGTAGTTAGGATTAACTAAATGATAAGAGACATTAGGATAACCCTTGTTTTAAAACTATTTATATAATTACAATGGCTACACCAGTCGAGTAATTACCCTACAACCTTGCTATGTACTCATTTTTAGTACAAGATACCCCTAGTTAACCCTACTCTTTTCGCGGTTCTCGTGATATTTGGATGGATTTCGAAATATTAATGAAGAGAACTGTTCACAATCTGTCCCCAAATGTACACCCAAATAGTGTTAGCCTTCCTTGTATCTACTCATTTTTAGTGCATTATTGTTATTTGTGAAACCCTTATTTAATTGTCTAGTTAATTACATGGTTGCTAAGTCGAGTCATATCTTGTGTATATAATCTTAGGATGATTGGGACTCATGGGTTTAGTACTAATTGTTATGGAGTAATAGGGATGAAGTCAAAATTATAATCCCCATATCTATGTGTTAGAATCGATGCTCTAGGTTGTTTAGACCTTATCTAGGATAATCAATAAGCACAAATAACAATGAACAATAATATATATATGCACAGCGGAATAATCAAACTATCATTGTTATTATTAAGGTTTCTTCGTCATCATCATGTGTTCTACAAAACACATCTACAACCCCAATCCTAGATGATCAACTCTAAGACGGTTACAATCTAACAGGGATCAATGATCCTTGGGGCTAAACACTACAAGTCAACTATCACCTAGTCTAGGCGTTTACATACTCATGCCCAAGACCTACACACACACCCCTTTGTCTGATGTTTACATTGTTTGACACTTATTAAACCTAATTCCCTGTATCTCTTTATATAATAAAGATACTAGGGTTACAAATGACTAGATAATAAATACTTCTTTGCCAAGTAGGTCCCTTGTCTTTCTTTGTCTTCAATAGTCCTTCATCTTTCATGTATTTTGTCTTATCAACTTTAAATATAGTTCCCAACAATCTTCCCCTAGTTGATAATGACAAAACCAAATAAGCACTAACAAGTATGTCATGAAAGATAAACAAACTTCCCCTTAATTCATGCCACGCCACTCCAACATCTCTTCCCCTTTTTGTTATTATCCAAATAGGGAATGTAAGCAGTAGAAACTTCCCCTTGAGTGGTGCATGAACAACAAATGATTCTTCAAATTAGTAAGCTCCTTGTAATGATCACTTGTGAAGAAAACCAAATATAACGAATTTGATGAAGAAGTAAAATATCCCAAACTTGTGTCTTGTGTCTTATGTCTTGTACTATCCACGTGACGTCGAACTTATACCACAACAGAAATATAAGTAGATCGCAACCTCTCGACAAAATCCTTATCATAAATGAGACACTGAGCACTACAATGTAACTCCTTTAAGTGATAGTTAACTAGGTCTTCATCCATCCACCCCTTGACCTATGAAAACTAGATTTTGCAAGTCTTCGTCAACATCCTTTAAGCACGAACAAGTTATCTACAAAGTGTTACCCTCACTTTGAGATATGATAAGAATACAAACCTGTGAAACTCAACTACAACATCAAATTAGTGATAATCAACCTTCTTCGTAATCAATAATTCAATAAATCCAAATATGAGCTTTTTGACATTTAAGAACAAATAACCAAACTCCTCTTGTGTGTGTGACCCAAATCCATAACAATACATATCATGCTCAACTTCCCCTCAAGTCCAAAACCAAATTCACCATCCGATATCGAGCAAAACTAGTAGCATAAACTTATTTACCGGACAGAACTAAACTTGAACATGACAGTACTAACCTTCTTCCAAAGAGCAGCATAACAATGGCACATGAAATCACATAAGAATAATACCATTGTCCAATAAAAACTACAACGACCGTTTCATGCATGCATGAAATCACATCCAGTATAGTAGTCAAACATATCAAGCCATATTGTCCAATCAGAACCAATATATGTCAAACGAGCTTTATCTTTAGAATGGATAACAGTAACTTGCGTTGCATCAGTCAAGAATTACAAAACATTCTGTCTGCAATAAGCACCAACAGTAGCACACGAAAACCTTTATCATCACACGCATCAATAACAATGCTTATCATCACATGCATCTTAAGCCTATGCAAAACATGTACCTATAGCAGCACCTTCATACAACTGTACAGTAGCAGTGCAAACGAGATAAAGCTAGCAGTGGAAACGACATGCTTGCAGTGGAAACCATATGAAAGGCAGTGGAAACGATACGAGCAGTGGTAATCGGTAGACTAGCAGTGGTAATTGTACCAGTAGGAATTTAAAACGCAACATCAGCAACACTTAAAAACATGACGAGTTGTAGGGTTTGCAGCAGATACAACCATGAAAGTGAAAACCAAAACACAACTTAGTACATGTGCGATAACTAAGTGAAACTCAAACTGTCCAATGATCATTGTTTGTTTATCCTTCATATGATCAAAGAACCACCAACCAATGATAGTAAACCATCACCAACCCATGTGACATATTACTTGCATGACCACCGTCCCTCATTATACATCAAATCTTCATCAAAGCAGCTTCTTTCCAAGCATCAAAAGAATTTAGAGATATATTCGGGTTCATTATCAGTTAAAAACTTATTCACCATGACTAATATAACTCTTTTAACCATGAAAAAGAATTTTAATGCACAAAGAACCTGATGAGTGTGTAAATACTCATCATTTTTGGTCAAATCTGAATGCAAAAGCGTTTAAAATGCTCAAAATGCATCAAAATCGAAAATATTCCAAAATTGCATTTATATGTTTCGGATGCAAAATGTTTAAAATCGGATGAAAAATGAGCTAAGTTTGCATAATTGCGAGTTCAGTCCCCAAGTTTCAAAAGTTGTCAGAAATAGTCCCTGAGCACATAATTTCAAAAGAAAAATCACCAAAGGTCCTTTTAAAATCATAAGTTGTCAAAATTAGTCCTTTGGTGAAAAATATCAAAAGTTTTGAGAAATTACAAAATTGGTCCTTCAAGTTTGAGAATTGGCAAAAATGGTCCTTGGAAAATTGGAAAATGTCAAGTTTGGTCCTTGTACTTTTGGAGCTTGTCAATTTTAGCCCTTGGAGCAACTTTGATAAAATGGCAGCCATGGTCCCTTGTTTTTCGTGAATTTACACTAATGGTCCTATGATTATTAATCCCTTTTGACCTTTTGGCCTTGTCATAAACCAATTTGGACCCCTGTCATATTACCCTTTGGACCCTTACCAATTTGACCCGCCTTTTAATATTAACCCCAGTCAAACCCTTTGGTCAAATCCTCCAACGCGCTAAAGTCCTTCTCTTCGCCAAACCTCTGCAAACCCGGATACCACCCATCCCCCTCCTCACCTTTACTCTTCCATGTCCCCCACCTCAACAACACTCCAAGAAAGCATTAAATGCTCCTCCTCCAACTTACTCAACCCCAACGGGTCAAAACTTATTTTGGCGCCAAAAGCGATTGAATGGCGAAGATTAATTCAAGGCATCCAATGGCCTCAAATGGAAGTGGAAACAATCGGAGAGAGAGAGAAGTATTTTGGGTATAAAAGAAGCAAGGAGAAGCAAGAAAAAGTAGTAGATTTTAGTTTAAAATTTTCCTTATGTCGTTTTCTTATTGATGTCTTAGTTTAATTTCAAAGTCGTAATATTTTGTTCCTAAGTGTTGAACTCGAGTTACATTTCGATAATCAAGTTTTAATCATTAATTCCAAAGTTTTATCTATTTTCATGTTTTTGTATTACTGTTGAAAATTTCCATTTCAAAGTCTGATATACAAGCTCTTATTAGCTTATTCTTAAGCTCAAACAGGCTTATATGAGCTTATTATAGCTTATTGTAAGCTTGCTTTTAAGTTTCAATCAAGTTTGGAATTTGGTCAAAGAAAGTCAACTGAGCTCAATTTGGTCTTGGATATGGTTAATGGGTGAAGCAGTGCTAGCTTTGGGTTGATTCAGAGTTATTGGGTTGGATAACATAGGATAGAGTTCATGGGTTCATTGTTTCAAGCCATTGTGGCTAAGGACCTTGTGTAAGTTCAAGCCAATTATTTGCATAATCTTTATTTGCAGTTACAAATAGTTTAAACCTGTTCATTAAGTTGTATTCAAGTCATTTTAACTCAGTTTGATCATTAATTTTAGCTAGTGCAGTGTTTAGTTTAGTTTAAAGTTCATAACAGTTGATTAAAGGTGTGTTTGGAATTGCTGCTATATCTGTGTTTGAGGTTTTTCCAAGAGTTAAGAGTTGTTGTTCTAGGTTTATTTAGTTCATATATACTCATATTTGTCATAGTTTTGTGCTGCGCTCAAATAAGTCAACATGATCTTAAATCGTCTTAATCACTTAAGCTGTTGGATTTTAGAAAAGTAAACACTTGTTTTGTGTTTTAAAATCATAGACATAGATTGCGAAGCTTCATTTCATCATATAACATCAAGATCAGTCCTTAAATTAAGCTCAAATCTCACCTTGGTCAACTTTTCTCAACTGCACAAAAGTCAACATATTGAAAAATCTGTTTTGAGCCCAACTGAAAAGAATTTTCATGAGCTCATCTCTGGGTCAAATTAATTGGAAATTGTGGTTTTAAAAACTTCCCTTGGTCTATTTTCTTATAGTGATTTTTGTGGATTTTTTCAAATTTTAAAAGCTCCAAATGAGCTTGTCTTTTGGTCTCTTAGTTGCCTGTACTGGCCGAGTCGATTCTGATGACTGCATGGTTTTAATGCAGGTTGTAACAAGCTCATTATAGCTCACTTTGGTCTCATCTTTGGTTCATAAGTAGTCAACCAGGTCTAGTGTAGGTTCCAATTTCTTGTTTTTGGTTTCCGACTTATTTAAGTGCTTATTCGAAACGCAATCGAGCACCTCAAAACTCAGCATTTTGCTCATATACTCAATTCATCAAATCTATTCAAATCAGCTCAATAGTAGTTTAGGACAGTTGTGATAAGTTGCAATTGGGTAGTTTTAGCATTATATAGCTTCTGTATCAGTTTAGTGCTTATTTGTGGTTGTTGGCTTATTTCTAGTGCTTATTTCTAAGCACTTTGCACATCAGTTTCATAATCCTTCACACAACCCCTGTTTTTATATTTTTCCTAGATTCTAAATATTATTTTAAGCTTATCTTGAATTTTCAGATTTTCTAAGTTAGTTTGCTATTTTCTTGATTTAAATCAATTTTAGTACTTTTAATTAGCATTTAATACAAAAATTAAGAAAAGTTTCAAAAAATAATTTTCATTTTTCTTAAGTTAAGATAAATATAAAAGTCAAAACATATTTTCTAGATTTTTCTTAGTTAAATTTGTATTTTTAAGCAATTTAAGTAGTTTTAAATAGTTTTTAATTCATAAAAATACAAAATATTCGAAAAATACAAAATAGTTTTGAAAATTCTCTTTTGTTATTTTAGATTTTCCAAGTCATAATTTTATTTTTTAGCTTAATTTCCTATTTTCTTGTAATTTAGGTTATTATTAAATAGTTAAAATAGTTTTAATTAATAATAATTAATTAAATAGTTATAAAAATAATTTTCTTTTTCTAAAATTTTCTTTTATCATTAGGTTTGTAAAAATATCATTTTCATATTTTTAGGATTAATATTGTGTAAGTTTCACATTTTCATTTGTACGTTACGTAGTTTTTAATTTAGTTTTATAAAAACAAAAATCAAAAACATCATTTTGCAAATAGTGATAGCGTTTATTTAATATTTTTTTTTATCTTTTTAATTTCCTTTAATTTGCATTTAAGCCCCGTAATTTATAAACTTTTTCAGTAGTTATTATATCATCAATCCTCTTTTCGTTCAAATCTCTCGATCACTATCCGTTTGGTGATTCATTGCATATTTCATTGGGACATAACGCACCTTGGGAAACACTATACTCCCCGATCTTCATTGCATTGGTGTCCGATCTGTTTTAAGTTTCTTCTGATTGGCCATTCACAAGTGGTCACCATGCGATGAGAAAACTTGACGGTTTTACCGGATCAAATTTTGGCGCCATTGCCGGGAGTCAGGTCGATTATCTTCCGTCTAGCAGTTAGTGATTTGAATACTCACTCTTTGTTCATACCATCCATCCATCCATCTATATATATATATCCATATTTTCTTATAAAAATCCAAAAACCCAAAACATCTCAAAACCTATAAAACACAAAATATTTTTCTTTTGTTTCTCTATATATATAACTATAAAACTCAAAATAATCTTCTTTCCCCATCTTCATAATTCCTCTCCTTAACTCGAGATTCCTTAGAGTTAACTCTAGTCGCACTCGCTCTTCTAGATCATTGAGCCGCTGCGTGATCTAGCCGAAATTCCAAGAAGACGTTTCGAGACGCGTCGCCCAAATAGTCGAACCCGAGATTCGCATTATTTCAAGTAACAATATGGCGATTTAACGCATTATGGAAGAAATGCTCGAGCACCCACCGAGGTTATGGAGATGCCATCGTTTACCAAGAATCAATTCGATCACTCAATTGAAGACACATTTGATCACACTTGTGTCTACAAATCAATTCCACGGGTTTGATCGAGAAGACCCGTATGCACATCCGTTGGTTTAACAAGTTGACTTCAACTATCAATTTCAAGGATGTACCTCAAAAGTCATCAAGTTGATGCTTTTTCCATTCTCACTTGAGGGACAAATGATTTGGTGGAAAAAGAACCCCTCGATCTATCGAAACTTGGGAGGATCTTGTTCAAAAGTTTGGGTATTATTTCTTTCCTCCATCAAAGACGACTAATCTTAAAAATGAAATTTCGGATTTCGTCAAAATTTCGATGAAAACTTTGGAGAGGCATGGGAGAGATTCAAAGATCTCCTCGTGAAATGCCCCCATCATGAATTCACGAGCTTCAACAAGTCAATATCTTTTACAATGGGTTGAACGGTAGCGATCAAGATTCCTTGAATGCAGCTCATAGTAGCAATATCTTGAATCGTAGACCCAAAGATGATTGAGATTTGCGAGCAAAAGTCAAAAGTTCCTATTTCTCGCAACAAAGTCAATACTCCTAACACTCCTTCTTCATCTAATAACTCTTCCGAGTTAGCAGCCCGATAAATCGCTCTAACGGACGCCATCCGTTGTATGATTAAGGATGTAAGGAAATCAAAAGCGAAATTCATAAGCGGAACCAATCAAAGCCGTAAACAAGGTGTGTGAAACTTGTAGTGGTCCACACGCGTATTATGATTGTCAAGCAACCGATGCTTCCTTTACCAAGCTCCCGTAGCTTCGTAAACCACAATCAATACCGACCACGTCGATCCTCATTACT
This sequence comes from Chrysanthemum lavandulifolium, assembly GCA_022545495.1. NCBI lineage: Eukaryota > Viridiplantae > Streptophyta > Magnoliopsida > Asterales > Asteraceae > Chrysanthemum > Chrysanthemum lavandulifolium. Next base: position 725,970 of record JAHFWF010000041.1, on the reverse strand, counting down.
GCACCTAGCGGTATGACACCACCGGTTTTCCTCCCGACAAAACCATGGCAATCAAAATCGCTTTGTTCAATCAAGGACAAAATTTCAATAACTCTCAAAATTTCAATCAAAACCGAACAATTTCAACCAACCATATCAAGCTCCTAGTCATCAAAGTTATCAACAACCTCCTCAAGGTCCCATGCCAAATGACTTCATGAAAATTATCGAGTCAAACTGTTGGGTTCGATAAATACCCAAACCCTTAATCTTGGATTTGAATAGAAAATATCCTAAGTGTTTAATCCATTAAACACAATCAGTCATTGAGCGCATAGTCTCTCGGTGAGCCATCTTCGAGATACTTAGTACGAGGCAAAGAAGGAGCCTCTCCACTCCAAGGCGGATCTTAAAGGGTGAAGACTAAGTCAAGAAGAAGATGGTGGATTCGGTGGTGATGACAATAACTCACTTTGAATCCCTACGACTCTCTCAGCTGTTAAACATCAAGACAAATGAAGGAAGAGACCAAGGCCTTAAAGATCGAAGAATGAGTTTGGATAAAGCGGGAAAGTTTTACCCAGATAAAACTAAGTCCTCAAGTCTTTATCCGGTCTACGCATGGTCACAATCTTCTAAAATCATATCTTTCCATTTATAGTAAGCGGCGATTCTCAGTCAAAGGAAATAGTCTCGCCGCCTACTATAAATAGAAAGACAAACAGTAACTGAATCCTTCAAGATTCATGTTTGCTGTGTTCTATGCTTTTGTCTTTTAGGTTAAAGTTAAATATCATACTTGTATAAATAGCATAAGAAGAAGAGTGAAAAGATTAAGCTTGTGAATTGTAAAAACACATACACGCAAGCCATCTTTTCACTCCTCCAAATACAACTTAGTTCCTGAGATAGCTCAGTGAGCTCTAAGAGTTGTGCTCAGACATAGCCTGAGCTTAGAGAGGAATCACCCAATTTTGTCATTTCAATCCCAAGTACTATTCCGCAGTACTTGGGTAACGATTCTTTGTTGATTTATTTCTAATAAGAATATGATGTTGAAAATTACTTAGTGTGTTTTCTTTATGTTGATTTCACCATTGTTCACTTTTAACTTGTTTTATAAACTTATTCTGTTTTAAACAATAGTGAACGGGGAACAACAAGTGGTATCGAGACATGCTAATTATAAAACTCGTTTTTAAGCCGCCTAAAAGTTTTTAAATTAGGATCCTAAATGGTCAAATTGATGTACCCCAACTAGTCGATAAAAAGGTGGAGCTTATTCATTTGTTGCCCTAGACTTGAAGTTGGCAAATTCAACAAATGGAAAAGCGAATGCTTTGCTATTTGATTGGGATGGAACCTTATTATGTCAAGTGCATAAATGAAGGTCCATTTGTCCCAAAGATCGAAGGGTTGCCCAAACACAAGCTCGGTGGACCCAAGATGAAAGGAGAGTGGTCAACCAGGACCAAAGACTCAAAAGTATCATAATATCTTGTCTTCCGATGATATTATGGAGTCTCATTATTAGTGTAGTAATCGCTAAGCAAACACAGGATGACCTAGTTCATAGTCATGAAGGACCATCGATACCAAGGAAAGCAGGATAATGGACACGAAACTTGAGTATAACACCTTGTGGCTAAGGACTGGAAACTCTCTCAAACTTACACGGATACAAAACTCTTTTAAATGAACTTTCAAATGATGGTGTTAAGTTGTCTAAGCATGAAATCAATGTTGGTTTTGTAAACAGTCTCCACGAGAAGTGGTTGAATTTCTCTCGGGGACTCGGAATGCCAATCACATCCAAAATCTTGAGCTTCACGAAATTTATGGAAATTTGTCTATGAGGAAAACCTCATCAATGACGATACCCCGACTTAAAGAAGTCTCGTGAAGTCAAGAAGTCCCCGACCACTACATCATCACCAATATCAACCTTTCTTTTCTAACAATGTAGTTCAAGATTTCCAAGAAAACTCGGATGATGAGCGATGAGAGATCAAGTGAGGAGTACCTAAGTGACACGAATCTTGAATTTCGGAAAGGGCACTCTCGCTAACTCTCGAAGGTTTATAAAAAGAAACAAAGGTTTTCAACTGCTAAAGCAATCGAAGACCTTTGAATGCTACAAGTGTCATAAAAGAGGCCACTTTGCAAAACCTGCTTTTCAAAACAATTTACGAACCCTCTTACAAACCATCGAGGATCTAATCGGTCTTGAGCTTTAGCAAATTTCAACCAAAAATCTATCGGTCTCATCAAAATGTTCAAAACAAATCGATCTTAACAAAACCATTGATTATGAAGCTAAGTATAAGAAAGCAAAAGCTAAGCTTGCATTGCTTGAGGCGAGTCCCTCGAAACAACAAAAATGTTCAATCATGCGGGGAAGAACAAAGGCCTTGTTCTTTGAAACCTTTGATCGGGATGAAGAACCAATCTCATCGGATGATGAAATGGTACACGTCGGTGCTCTAATGGCTCTCTCGAAGAAGACAAGCTTGTCATTGGGAAGAATCATGCTAGGAGCGGGAATGGGTCAACATCACAATGAAGAAGGTAAACACTTTACTTTCTATGGATGATGACTACGATTGGCGATCTTATATGAATTATCTAAATGTTGACCTTAAGTTTGTAGAAGAGCAAAGATGAATCTTTTTCTAAGTACAACAAGTTAAGTTTTGAATTGAATAAGTGTAGGGATGAATTGCTCATTTTAAAACAAGCTAAGCTTGAGGTCACACTTTGCAAATTCAAAACACCGAACTAGTTAAAAGAAATCGAATCTTCAAGATGAACTTAAAAGGCAAATGATATTCTTAAGAGTTGGATGCTAAGAATCCTGTGGTCTTTGATCTTGTGGGAGCCCCGATGAGACAAGAAGAGAGTCATAGGTGAAGATCATCTCACGACTCTCTCAACAAAGACCGATCTCCTAAGCCATTTGTGTCTCGGTGGCATGATTACAAGTATGTTGGTGATTCAAATTCCGGTGAATGGATTGAGCGAGTTAATCCCGAGTAAGCTTCCAAACTTGATTACGGAAGGATTCTAGAGCACGAAAGTCAAGCTCTAAAGAGCATGCTTGGACTCACGATGTGCCCGGTGGTACGAACACATCTCTCGAGTCTCAAGCGTAATCTCAAGCACCGCTTCCACCTGAAACCTCTTCGGTCTTGCTCCAAGCTCGAGCTTACTCCACTACAATTCAATCCTCATTCACCAAAAGAAAAGTCCGGACGTGGTAGAACCATCCTTCAAAGACAAGCAAAACCAATCCAACAAGAGTCTACTCCTGCCGAGACTTCATCATCCTCTCGTCCCCAGAAGGTGATCAAATCCGAAGAATCGGTCGAACTTGTGAGGAAGCTTCTTGAAAAATGGAATCCATTGAAAAGGTCCCCGAACCAATCAAGGAGACAAAGTCGACTTCCTTCCTCAAAGTCTAAGTCAACCTCCAAAACAAACAAAAGTGTGGTGTGTCATTACACCACCCATACCACTAACAATCGCTATAGAATCCTTTTTGCATGATTCGCAAAAAGGATGATCACAGATCGCAGATCATATACGAGATGTCGGTCAAGCAAACTATACCAAAGTTGGTCATCGGTATGCTTCATCCTCCAAAATCGCCCCAAAGAATAGAGCAAAACCTTTTCCTCTCCTCATCCTCATGTGGGTTCAATGATCATCATCGGGATGATTGTCTCATGAATACATCTTTGTGATATATGCGGTAATCCACTCATGAGACATCCCAACATGACAAGATCATTCATGCAAGGAGAAATTCCAAACAACCCAGTCACCGAGTCATCCTCGACCTCTAAGTGCAAAACACAGTGGTAGCACCTTGCACACAACCACCGACCATGAGTCGATTGCAAATTTCAAAGAGACCTTGAGATCCAAGCCCACTAGTAAGTGGGTCACGAAGAAACTAATTAGGTTTACTACTTGTGCGGAGACATGCCGGGGAGCCTATTTGGCATCTAGGCAATGGATGCTCAAGAAGCATGATAGGTGTGAAGGAATATCTGCACAAGTATGTAAAGGAACCAGGGCCCAAGGTAGTATTTGGTGATAACTCATCATGTCCCATCAAGGTTATGGTTCAATGAACCGCAATGGAATAGTCTTCTCTAGAATAGCCTATGTCAACGGTCTCAAATACAATCTCATCAGTGTCAGTCAACTATGTGATGCAAAATTCATTGTACAATTCAATGATAAACAAGGTACCATTTTTAATGCCAACAAGGAAATTGTGTTGATAGCTCCTAGGAGAGATGATGTCTATGTACTTGATATGTCAACTCTCTCCCAAGATGGAACTTGTCTCTTTGCTAAAGCCACTGAAACTATCAATTGGCTGTGGCATAAGAGACTTTCACACTTAAACTTCAAAAACCTCAACAATTTGGCAAAACAAAACAAGGTCCTTGGCTTACCATCACTGGTCTTTGCAAAAGACAAACCATGCTCTGCCTGTGAAAAGGGTAAACACCACAGAGCATCTTTCAAAACCAAACAAAATTTCTCCATCAAAAGCTGCCTTCACCTCCTGCACATGGATCTCTTTGGACTGTCGGTCCCCAGATCTATTCAAATGAGAAGTATACACTTGTCATTGTTGATGAATTCTCAAGATACACTTGGGTATACTTTCTTTCTAAAAGAGTCGAGCGGTGATGCAATAATGTCATTCATCGGGAAGATTGAAAACCGAATGACATTCTTGTCAAACAAATCCGAATCGACAATGGCACTAAGTTCGAAATCAAGAACTTGAGAATTTACGTGATGAAAAGGAATTTCTCAAAATTTCTCATCTCCTTATACCCTGAACAAAATGGGGTTCTTTGAAGGAAAAATGTAACTCTCATTGAGGTTGCTAGAACTATGTTAAATGGCTCACCCTCTCAAAACATTTACAGATGAAGCGATCAAAACACTCATACACTCAAAACAGTCAATCATTGTCAAAGACATAATAAAACCCCATATGAGATCTTCAAAGGTAGACTTCCAGACATCGACTATTTTCATGTGTTTGGATGTCCGTGTTCATTCACAACCACAAGGATCATCTAGGCAAGTTTGATGCAAAAGGCGATGATGGATACTTTTAGGCTACTCACCGATCTCCAAAGCCTTCGTGGTTTTTAACACAAGGAGACAACAAGTTGAGGAAACCTTTCATGTCACCTTTGATGAAAGTCTTGAAAGCATCGTGTTCACCAACACCTCGATGGAGGAAATAGGAATTGATAACTCATCAAGATATCCTCACGATGAGTACAACATCGAACTCAATTCCTCGTATCAAGTCGATCGACATCTCATATTATGTCTTACCCCACAACCTACCCTAACCAACCATCAATGAATTCATTGATAATCGATCCGTCCCTCTGTGGATGAGTAACAATGATCCAAATGATCGGGAACACGTAACTCATGATCCTCAACTGATCATGACTTCTCAACGATGTTCTAAATGATCATGTGGCTCTAGAACACGAACTCACATCCGAACTCCCAAAGACATCTTCAAGCTCGGATCCCGCACCACAAAGTAAGTGGACTAGATCTCGGGACATTGAGCTTGTAAACATCATTGGTGAACCCACCGAGGGCATGCTCACTAGAAGCATGGCTGCCTATCTAACTGACTTCGACCAATGAATGTCTATATCTTGATTACCTATCGGACATTGAACCCAAAAGTGTCATTGAAGCTCTAAAACACCCAAGCCGGGTTCGAGCTATGCAAGATGAATTGCAACAGTTTGATAAAAACAAGGTCATGACCTTGATCAAATGTCCTCGGGATGTAGTAGTCATAGGAATGAAGTGGGTTTTCGAAACAAGACTCGATGAAAACGCAGCCGCGTCATTAAAAACAAAGCGGACTTGTAGCCAAAGGATACGGTCAACAAGAAGGCATTGACTATGATGAGACATTTGCTCTGTTGCAAGAATGGAAGCCATCAGATCTTCCTTGCATATGCAACATACATGAACTTCGAGGGTCTACCAAATGGATGTTAAAAGTGCATTCTTAAATGGTGATCTCAAGGAAGATGTGTATGTTCGGCAACCTCCGGGCTTTGAGAGTAGTGAATTCCACGACTATGTCGCAAGCTTGACAAAGCCCTTTATGGACTTAAACAAGCTCCCGGGGCATGGTATGAAACTCTCTCACCTTCCGATACAAAAAAGTTTGTCGAGGAAAGATAGACAACACAATGTTTGTCTATAGAACCCAACAGGATGTGATACTAGTCCAAGTGTATGTTGATGATATCATCTTTGGCTCAACAAACTACAAACTTTGCAAGCAGTTTGAAAAGCGATGACAAAGAAGTTTGAAATGAGCATGATGGGGAACTCACTTACTTTCTTGGACTTCAAATCGAAAACCGATAAAGGTATATCCATCGGTCAAGAGAAATACACGAAATCTCTTGAAGAAATATGAGATATTTGACTATGCCTCGGTGAAGACACCAATGGTTCCACCTAACAACCTTGGACACGATCTCTCCGCAAATCGAGTCAATCAAACTCATTTCGGAGGGATTGTTGGCTCATCGATGTATCTAACCGCTACTAGACCGGACATACAATTTTTAGTCTGTCTAATAGCAAGATATCGATCCAATCCCAAAGAATCCCACCTCACTGCAGCCAAAAGAATACTCGGTGCACGAAAGGAACCCCAAACCTTGGACTATATTATCCAATATGCTCGGGGTTTGATCTCGAGGTTACTCGATTACGATTATCTTTGGTGCAACATGGATGAAAAAGTACCTCGGGGTCCCGTCAATTTCTTGGAGGAAAAGCGGTGTGTTGGAGTGCAAAGAAACAACAATCGGTGGCCATGTCATCGGTGAAGTCGAATATGTAGTCTATGCAGCGAGGATCTTTGTGCCAATGTATTATGGATGAAAAGTCAACTCGGTGACTATGACATCCATTACAAAATGGTGCCCATCTTCCGTGATAACACAAGTGCAATTGCAATCTCCAACAACCTGTCCTCCACCAAAGAACCAAACACATTGATATCGATATCACTTCATCGGGGATTACATAATGAAAGGAGACATAGAACTTCATTTCATCCCTACGAATATCAATGGTGATATCTTCACCAAACCCTTGGATGAACCTACCTTGAGAGGCGAAAATTTGAATTGGGAATGCTTGACATTGAAAGTCAAGTATTTGAAAACCAATCTCGATGAAGTTCTCGACATGGTTCATCCTCCCCGAAAATCAAAACAAACCTCTCACCGAATGAGAATGACTCATTCGGGGTCCTGACACTTGACAAAGAGCATTGAATGAGTAACTAAATGGTCATGTATCGATTACTTTAATGTCCTAGGTTGGTAACTATGCCAATTTAATAAAGGAATATATGTCTCTTTGTCTTCTGTCATCCCACTTGGCATTTAATGCCTCTCACAAAAATATCAAATTGATATTTTATCTACGCAAAAGTGCACTTTTCCATGCCTTTGCAATCTATTCCTTGAAAACGGGATTTTTCTGCGGGTAATGGAGTGGTAGCATTAAATGGGAATTTCAAAAGTCTTTCAAAACCTACTCTTAGTTTTTCCATTTGTGCACAAAACACCCTCTTATCACTCTATAAATACCTCTTCTCCAACACAATCAACACACACAAATCTTTTTACGCAACTAAACTCTGTCAAAATCATTTCAAAACATTCAAAAACATTTGTGTGTGCTCAAAATCTCTTTTTGGAAAACCTTCCTTGTAAACATTTACAAAGTTTTTCATCACAAACTAGAGATCAAAACATTTTGATTGTTCTTGCCAACGTTCTTTCTAAACCCTAAAACTTCTTTAATAGATATGGCTAGAACACAATCTCTCGATTTGCTTCTCGATGGGTAGGGATCTCACAAACATTGAATTCAAAACAAACAATGTCATAGGTAATTTTGAATACCACGAAAATGTCCCAACCTATAAAGACATTGTAAACTTTTATTCAACGCCCACTAAAAGCGGCCTTTGTAAATGTCCTCGGTGGTGTACCCAAACTACCTCGGGGAGTTTTGGGCAGCTCTAAAGCCTTTGACCCGACACCTTCGATGATGAGAATAACCTTAGACCACTGGGAGTATCTCATCGAGTTCGGTCTTAATGGGGCAACAATATACCGGATTACAAAACTTTTGCACTTTAACAGGTTAGATTACAACAAAGGTGTTTATGTCGCCCATCCCGAACCTTCCACAGTGAAGGATGGGTTAAACAAATCGTTTTGGATCCCACATTTTGGACAAGACCCGATCACTAAAAGTTCATTCCCGTGGCTTGGAGGATCCTTTTCACTTTTGTGATTCGGGTCCTCGGCGGAACCACTCATCCACCGAGCAGGTAAACTCTATCCAGTTGATGATGGCATCTTGCCGATGAATGGGGTCACTTGTCGACATAGGGAGATCATTTACGGTGATCTTGTAACGGCTTACTGAGCAAAACTAGGACAAGTATATTTCGTATCCTAGGTTTGTCTCTTGTGCCTTACAATCACATTGGGTGCCAATTATACTCGGGATGAAAAATTTAGAAATTTACGGCATCCCGAGTCCTTCAAACTTTCAAAAGGACCCATCCCTTGTCACACCTATTGAATTGACGGCCCATATGGTTCTTTGTAAACAACTGGGAGGATCGATGTCTCAAACCACCGCTCTTAAAAGAAAAGGGAAGTCTCGGTGGGACTAAGACTAAACCAAAGTCTCGGGGCCACGAGGTTTCGTGGAGCACCGCCTAAGAGGCACAAAAGGCACGAGACCAAAAAGACACCCACCGACGTGCAACAACCACCCGTGACAACGAAGGACAGCGATACATCACGGTCGGTGCCTTGGTCACACCTACTACTCCCAAGATCCGGAGGAAACAAACAACCCGCCGGTAGGGGCGCCTTCCACTACGCCCGGTGATGACATTAGCAAATCAAAGCCTTTGTGCGAGGGCACACCGATCGATCCCAAAGACTGGGGAAAACAAACAATCCATTGATAGGGATACAACATTCATGACTCGCTAAAGGCACTGGAAATACCCATCGGTGTCTCGGGGTCACTTGGGGACAAAGACTCGGGAGGAAAGAAACAACCCGCGATCGGAACCCAAAACCAATCGACTCCAGAAAGACGCTGAAACTCCCACCGTGTCCGAGGGGTCCACGAGGACAAAGACTCGGAGGATCAATACCACCGCGATATGGAACCCATTCCTACTCCGCTTGTTAATCTATTCTTGAGGTTCTTGGTGCTACAATCGATGATGACTTTCTTGAAAGTGATGACGAAATCTTGTCGGCGAGGAGAAGAAGTGGACGAGGTTCAAAGCGAACAAGAGCCTCGGCTGATCCACGACGCAGATCGAGTCACCCTTTCAACTCAAGACAATGACTCGACCTCATCCTCCAGCTCAGCGAATTCAACAGGTTTGACAATGTTCATCCACTCACCGAAAGACAAGCGGTTAAGTGGATCGGTAGGGCTTCAAGGAGGTTTTTCTAGGGTTCTTGAGCAGTTTTGGGATCAACACAATGAAGGCTGCCCGATTCTGACCTTAGATCGATGTGCTCACCTTCAACGAAAATGTTCATGAGCACGAGATCTTATGTACCACCATCTTGTCAACTGGATGAACACATGGTTAAGTTCCTCAAACATCTTGAGACGGTTGGGGTTACGATTGATGAAATCGACGGCGTTGTCAAAGAAGACCCGGCCTTTCAATGCCAAAGTCTTTGGAGGCCACCGAGGCATATGCAAAAATTCATCCAGCTCACCGACCTTATAGAGATGCTCAAGTCTCGCAAATGTTCGTGGTCTTCAAACTTGATTCGGACTCTTGAGACCACCATGGACTCACTAAACACTCGGTAGCTACCTTGACTCGAGCCTCGTCTTCTATGGCTTGGAATCTTGGTCCACGAATGACCGCCTTGGAGTTATCTCATGCGAACTTGGATGCAAAGGTCACCGGTCTACAAGCGGATACTTGAAATAAAGGCCATGATGACCAAATCTATCAGCCTTCAAAGGTCAGTGGTCGGTCCCCCCTCAAGACCTACTCCAACTCTTGCCCTCACCGGCGCTTCTGACAGCAGTTGAGGGGAGAATATTCTTGAAGAAACTCCTCTTCACACCGAGGGGAGCAAACACCACCGATCTCGGCGGCTCAAACATCATCATCATCGGCACCGGTCTCTGCGGTACCAATCTCATCACTTCCACCTCAAGCAACAACAACAACAACAGCGGTCTTAACACCTATCATGACAACACCACCTCCCATAATTGCATCATCCTCCTCGGGGCGGGACAAGGGCAAAGGCATCACGACAACTCACGAGCACGAGAGGATTCCTACAAAATCGGTGACAGAATACCTCTTCACTCCTCAACACTAACCAAACACCTTGCTAAAGAAGAGGAAATTGAAACAAGTCGAGGATGAAAAGAAGACTAAGGAGGCATTGACCCAGTGATTGCCAAGAAGTCGAAAATGTTGGAATAGATGCAACCAAGCTTAAAAGGGTCGAGCAGGACGGAAGTTCATGGAAGCTCAGTGCTCAAATGGGCGCAATGAGAGCTCGATATGAAGAAAGAAAGAAAATCTGAAGCTCTCGGGCAAAGCAAAATCAAAGATTATAATCGGACAATGACCGGTACCAAGGCTTCTGAAAAAATCATCGATGTCAAAATCATTCCCAACACCAAACCATTGGCTATGAATGTTTCTTGAGGAGATGACAAAAGACACTTTGAGGTTCATGATCCTTAAAATTCGGTGACTTTGGGATCATGAACTTGATGAACTTGGTCCGATCATTGGGAAGAAGCAAAATAAGGTGGTCAAGGAGGCGATGAAGATGCTTAGCAAAAGGTATGAAAGGTTGAGGAAGCACCGACCAACTAAAATTCACCTACCTTGACGCACCTCAAGGATCTCAACCACAAGCTTCCACTGGCAAAAGGAAAAGAGTTGATTTCAACCCGAGATCAAAGTGCACGGCCTTGAATGCAACAGAGAACCGCACGAGGGTGTTAATTTTGTGAACTGTCTAGTAATTGAAGAGCACGAAGAGGGCTATTCTACATTGATGTCTACGGGAACCACGTGCATTTCAAAGATGGAGTGACATTGATCGGTGGAGTAGCCGCAATGATCACTATATTCTGTAGCCTCTCGGATCCAATCCCCACCGAACATCGAGTTCGTCAAGACACGAACGCCAAGATCGAGACCATCCCGACGTGGAAACACTCATCACCAAGAAAGTAAAGCTTGAAGCACTTGGGTATCCATCCGGATTGACATCATTTTGTTTTATCTTTTGTACTAGTGATAGGAACTATGTAATCGATCAATAAGCGATGTATGTTTTATTCATTTACTCGGTGTTCCTTATTGTATTCATTAGTACATTCGATGTAAGAAGAAGCCTCTTGCTCACTTACACCGATCAAACTCTTAGGCTATTTGTATATCCAATAGGGGAGGCTGTGGGTTCGATAAATACCCAAACCCCTTAATCTTGGATTTGAATAGAAAATATCCTAAGTGTTTAATCCGTTAAACACAATCGGTCATTGAGCGCATAGTCTCTCGGTGAGCCATCTTCGAGATACTTAGTGCGAGGCAAAGAAGGAGCCTCTCCACTCCATGCAGGCGGATCTTAAAGGGTGAAGACTAAGTCAAGAAGAAGATGGTGGATTCGGTGGTGATGACAATAACTCACCGAATCCCTCGACTCTCTCCAACTGTTAAACATCAAGACAAATGAAGGAAGAGGCAAGGCCTTAAAGATCGAAGAATGAGTCGGATAAAGCGGGAAAGTTTTACCCGGATAAAACTAAGTCCTCAAGTCTTTATCCGGTCTACGCATGGTCACAATATTCTAAAATCATATCTTTCCATTTATAGTAGCGGCGATTCTGTCAAAGGAAATAGTCTAGCCGCCTACTATAAATAGAAAGACAACGATAATCAATCCTTCAAGATTCATGTTTGTTTGTGTTCTATGCTTTGTCTTTTAGGTTAAAGTTAAATATCATACTTGTATAAATAGCATAAGAAGAAGAGTGAAAAGATTAAGCTTGTGAATTGTAAAACACATACACGCAAGCCATCTTTTCACTCCTCCAACTCTAACTTAGTTCCTAAGATAGCTCGGTGAGCTCTAAGAGTTGTGCTCGGACATAGCACGAGCTTAGAGAGAATCACCCAACTTTGTCATTTCAATCCCAAGTACTATTCCATGAGTACTTGGGTAACGATTCTTTGTTGATTTATTTCTAATAAGAATATGATGTTGAAAATTACTTAGTGTGTTTTCTTTATGTTGATTTAGGTCATTGTTCACTTTTAACTTGTTTTATAAACTTATTACGTTTTAAACAATAGTGAACGGGGAACAACACAAACATACGTTCAATGCAAACTCAGATCAATAACATGAGAGTTGAGCTTAAAAGGAAATTGATACCACAATGTCTCGACGGACAAATGAGTTAAAGAATATGATGAGCGGTTTCATGAACATGAATATGAACAAAGCTTCATCATCTTCCTGAGGACTCCCAACAATACAATTCCCAATCCAAATGCCGAGTTGAAAGTCAGTCACCACTGTAGTGGTAAGACGCACAATGGACCTTCGACTCTGTCACACCCCAATTTACATGCTTTTGCGCAATGGAATGGAATTCACGGGGATTGATCATCATAGCATCACGAGATCTGAGATATATTGAACGACCTAAAGTGTCGTTTGGAAAACACATCGTTTGATTTAATAAAACAATCGAGTTTACAAAGTATAGGTCCCATAAGAAAATCAACTTGCGGAAATAAGTTTGTTACAATTCAAACGATGTTTAAAGTGAGTAAAACCCAGTGAGACGCGTCGTCACCGCGACTCTAAGATGTGTCCACATGCATGCCATGAAGTGTATGCCTTAGATACCGAGATAAAACATGCTAAAAGTGTCAACACAAAGGTTGAGTGAGTTCATAGAGTTTGTGATGAAATGTAAAGACTATCAAAATCGCTTATGCAACAAAGGCATTGTAAATCCACTCAGTTCCAAGTTCCGCCCATACAAAACTTGCAACCTGTGTGTTCACAACCCACTGCCAAAAGGTGCATAGTTTATGTTCAAGTGCATGATATCAAATGAATTCACATTATAGTGCATGACTTAATGTATCAATGTTTACTTGACATAATTATACCAAGACATTCAGTTCAATAAAAATCCCAAGACATCCAGCTCAATGATGTTCCCAAGACATTCAGCTCAATGATAATCCCAAGACATTCAGCTCAATGATAATCCCAAGACATTCACTCAATGATAATCCCAAGACATTCGGTTCGGATAATCCCAAGACATTCGGTTCCATGATTTATGATATAGGATATGACTAAACATTCATTCGATTAAACATGTAGTTTCAAATAATCATGATAGTTATAAAAATAGTTGAGCATGTATCTCCCAAAAGTAATTCAAAAGATATAAAGGTAGGGGCTATGAAACTCACAAGAATCCTTAAATGTTTAGAGTAACTATGAAAGTAAATGAAAATAGTTGAGCATGTATCTCCCCAAAATGCTTATGAAAGCAAGTAAAAGTAGGGGCTATGAAACTCACTTGGTGGAATGATGCGAAGACAAAAGTGAGTACACTCGAAATGTAGCGTGAATCTCGAAAATGACCTATTATGAATGATATGATATGTTATGAGTTATGATATAATGTTATGCATGCATTTCAGTATGTTATTTATACCATTTGTGAGTTTTGAAAATAATACTTATCGTCGAAAAATACTCTTTGACGCCTTGACCATTCTTAAATCACTTTACAAGTATTTACGCAAAATGTCATCCTACAATAGTTTCTTAATGATTTTTGTGAAATTTTAACTTTTCGTCAGAAATAAAGTCGCCGGAAATTTCTTGAAAGTGGCAAAATGGCTTGGAGAAACTAGTCGAAAATGGTGTCGTCGAACGTTAGGAAACGAACTCGACGGTTTTGGAAAGCTTGTATAAAAATCTAGAAGTTTTAGTACGAGAGTTTTCGTCATAGAGGTCTCGAACATAAAGATAATAAGGGTTAAAGATGGTGATTTTGCCTAAAATGTTGTGTAAAAGTGAGTTTCGCAAAGTTTAAGCGATCAGAATAATTTATTACAACTCCGCTATACAAACGGTTGGCCATTTTGGAAAATATGCTTGGTGATCTCGATTTTATTAGAAGACATTTCGTTACAAAAGTTCCACATCATAGTTAAAACACCTTCAACATGGTCGTTTTAGTTACCGTAACACTTGTCTCGTAAAAGTAATATAATTTTTCTAAAATAATAGTTACGGCAATTTTATGAAAACGTGTATATCTTAGTCGTTTCAAACCGCTTTCTACGATTATATGTCCTTAGCTTCGTATTAAAGTATACTAATATATTTTTGATAAGTCGAAATAATTTGTAAAGCTTAGGACTCGTTTTTGACTCGTACAAAACAAAAACCTTTTGCTGAAATTTTCTGAAAATGTATATTTCGTCGTCAAACTTGAAAAATTCATAACTTCTTCGTTATAACTCCGTTTTTATCCGTTCAAGCGGCCACGGATTCGTTTTAAAGTATATTTTCTAAATATCAAGGCCAAAAATTCGTGCCTACTGTCGGATTTTCCAGAAAGACAAAATAAGGACAGACCACTTTTAATACTTGTCGAAAATAGTTTTTCTCGTACTAAACCTATTCCAATCCCTTCAAATCAACTCCAAAGCTAATCTAATCCTACCATACACCTTCTTAGGGTGTCATGGGTTCCTAAACATCATCAAGACCAATAACTAACAAGGGAATAATTATAGGATGACCTTATATATATATAACACTAAAAATCATGTAAAAATGGTATAAATCAACATAAGTCTTGCATGCTTGCTATGAAAATGATAAAATACTTATGAAATGAAAAGGAGAGATGTAAAATGAAGTGATATGCTTACAAGTTAATATGATGAGGTGCAAAGAACAAAGGTTTAACCTAAACACCCTAGGTTTTTATTTCAAAACCTTATTAAGAGTGTAATCTAGATTGTTTTAACACTAGAGCTTGAAAATTTTATGAATTTCTTCTTCTTATGCTTGCTTGGCCGGTTTTTTTAGAGAGAAACCAAGAGAGAAGAAATATTTTGGCTACTTGAATAATTGAGTTCAATGAATGAATGAAAGAGTTTGGAGTAAAGATCTAGTTATAATAGAAAATCTACCCACTTTGACTACCCCTCCCCCTTGGGCCGGATTTTAGGGGGGGGGGATGTTTCACAATTTTATTTTTTTTTTCTTTTCCTTTTAATGTATATATATGTAAGTAATTGTTAAAAGGTTAAGTAAAATGTATAGTTAAGTAGAAATTGTTGTAACTTGTACATAGTTGTGAAATTAGAGTGGTATGGACTAAACTAAGTTTTAAGGATCAAAGTAAAGTATATTGTAGTTATAAAAATTATAAAATACATTTCTTGTAAAATTTGAGTGATATAATAATTATCGTGTAGTTTTTAAGAAAAGCGTCAGTAATAATATAAATTTAACGATTTATATACCAAATAAATTTAAAACACTAGGTAAACTCAAAATATTGTTTTTATAACTAAATGTAAGTATAAAAATATATCGGGATCATTTTTAGAAGTAACGGATTAAATGTTCAAAATAATAACTTACGCGATAACGTTTATTTAATATAAAATTTTCGCGTTTAATGTGAAATGAAAAATCATGAATGAACTAACATAATGCAAATGATGTTAATGAAATGTAGACTAAACTTAGTCCATATGAAATGTTCGTGATGATATGATCATGAATTCGCCGCTAAACCATTAAGGTTACGCGAATTTGGAACACGTAAACCTAGTTTACGATAAATGATGAAATAGTGAAACTTGAGAAATGACACGAATTGCGAGTTGTCACATTCGCCCATCAAAAGGAATTCATCCACGAATTCGGTTCGTGTTAGTCTCTCGGGGTTAGGGTTTGATGAGGCAAGTTTTCCCATTCTCGAGCAAAACCTCAAAAGACTTTTGGTAACCGATTTTACTTAATCTCACAACTCATCAAACAAGAACTGTCATGAGATTAGGCTAAATCGGTTCGAGTAACGGTCTTTTGAAAATTTGGCTCGATCATAGAATTGCTTACACATATAATCCTACTACTCCCTTCATTGCATGATTCTTCCTGAATTAGACATAGGTGATCAGGCTATGTATAATTTAGGAGTAACTATGAAATGCTTGGACTAATCGACTCATATGATGTTTGGTGTTAAGTCAAATTGGTGAAAAAAAGTTGTGATAGGGAATGACAGGGCATTCACCACATTAGAGTCTGATGTGAGTATGATGGGATGTGTATTTAAGGGCATCCATGTGACAATCGATTTGAAATGAAAGTAAATAACTCGAAAAATGTACGTATAAACCGCATGTAAAGTGAACATGCACTTATGATGAAATGATGAGATGCTATGATAATGTAGTTATAGTCTAGGTCAATGATGCAACCTAGTTCTCTATAATCAAGCTCGATGCCAATCTGTCACACCCCAATTTAAGCGCTTTGCGCGAATGGAATTCACGGGATTGATGTCATAGCATCACAGATACAGATATATTGAACGACCTAAAGTGTCGTTTGGAAAACACATCGTTTGATTTAATAAAACAATCAGAGTTTACAAAGTATAGGTCCCATAAGAAAATCAACTTGTGCGGAAATAAGTTTGTTACAATTCAAACGATGTTTAAAGTGAGTAAAACCCAAGTGAGACGCGTCGTCACCGCGACTCTAAGATGTGTCCACATGCATGCCATGAGTGTATGCCTTAGATACCTGAGATAAAAACATGCTAAAAGTGTCAACACAAAGGTTGAGTGAGTTCATAGAGTTTGTGATGAAATGTAAAGACTATCAAAATCGCTTATGCAGCAAAGGCATTGTAAATCCACTCGGCCCAAGTTCCACCCATACAAAACTTGCAACTGTGTGTTCACAACCCACCGCCAAAAGGTGCATAGTTTATGTTCAAGTGCATGATATCAAATGAATTCACATTATAGTGCATGACTTAATGTATCAATGTTTACTTGACATAATTATACCAAGACATTCAGTTCAATAAAATCCCAAGACATCCAAATTTCAATGATGTTCCCAAGACATTCATTTCAATGATAATCCCAAGACATTCACTTCAATGATAATCCCAAGACATTCACTCAATGATAATCCCAAGACATTCAGTTCCATGATTTATGATATAGGATATGACTAAACATTCGATTCGATTAAACATGTAGTTTCAAATAATCATGATAGTTATAAAATAGTTGAGCATGTATCTCCCCAAAAGTAATTCAAAAGATATAAAGGTAGGGCTATGAAACTCACAAGAATCCTTAAATGTTTAGAGTAACTATGAAAGTAAATGAAAATAGTTGAGCATGTATCTCCCAAAAAGCAAGCATGAAAGCAAGTAAAAGTAGGGGCTATGAAACTCACTTGGTGGAATGATGCGAAGACAAAAGTGAGTACACTGAAATGTAGCGTGAATCTCGAAAATGACCTATTATGAATGATATGATATGTTATGAGTTATGATATAATGTTATGCATGCATTTCGTATGTTATTTATACCATTTGTGAGTTTTGAAAATAATACTTATCGTCGAAAAATACTCTTTGACGTCTTGAACATTCTTAAATCACTTTACAAGTATTTACGTCAAAATGTCATCCTACAATAGTTTCTTAATGATTTATTGTGAAATTTTAACTTTTCGTCGTAAAATAAAGTCGTCGGAAATTTCTTGAAAGTGGCAAAAATGGCTTCGAGAAACTAGCCGTAAAATGGTGTACGTCGAACGTTAGGAAACGAACTCGACGGTTTTGGAAAGCTTGTATCAAAATCTAGAAGTTTTAGTACAGGAGTTTTCATCATAGAGGTCTCTAACATAAAGATAATAAGGGTTAAAGATGGTGATTTTGCCTAAAATGTTGTGTAAAAAGTGAGTTTCGGCAAAGTTTAAGCTACCGTAAATAATTTATTACAACTCCGCTATACAAACGGTTGGCCATTTTGGAAAATATGCTTGGTGATCTCGATTTTATTAGAAGACATTTTGTTACAAAAAGTTCCACATCATAGTTAAAAACAGCCTTCAACATGGTCGTTTTAGTTACCGTAACACTTGTCTCGTAAAAGTAATATAGTTTTTCTAAAAATAATAGTTACGGCAATTTTATGAAAACGTGTATATCTTAGTCGTTTCAAATCCGTTTTCTACTTATTATATGTCCTTAGCTTCGTATTAAAGTATACTAATATATTTTTGATAAGTCGAAATAATTTGTAAAGCTTAGGACTCGTTTTTGACTCGTACAAAACAAAAACCCTTTGCTGAAATTTTCTGAAAATGTATATTTCGTCGTCAAACTTGGAAAAATCATAACTTCTTCGTTATAACTCCGTTTTTATCCGTTCAAGCGGCCACGGATTCGTTTTAAAGTATATTTTCTAAATATCAAGGCCAAAAATTCGTGCCTACTGTCGGATTTTCCAGAAAGACAAAATAAGGACAGACCACTTTTAATACTTGTCGAAAATAGTTTTTCTCGTACTAAACCTATTCCAATCCCTTCAAATCAACTCCAAAGCTAATCTAATCCTACCATACACCTTCTTAGGGTGTCATGGGTTCCTAAACATCATCAAGACCAATAACTAAC
Organism: Chrysanthemum lavandulifolium; assembly: GCA_022545495.1. Classification (NCBI taxonomy): domain Eukaryota; kingdom Viridiplantae; phylum Streptophyta; class Magnoliopsida; order Asterales; family Asteraceae; genus Chrysanthemum; species Chrysanthemum lavandulifolium. The sequence goes on along the minus strand of JAHFWF010000041.1, from coordinate 707,085 downwards.
AAGGAATAATTATAGGATGACCTTTATATATATATAACACTAAAAATCATGTAAAAATGGTATAAATCAACATAAGTCTTGCATGCTTGCTATGAAAATGATAAAATACTTATGAAATGAAAAGGAGAGATGTAAAATGAAGTGATATGCTTACAAGTTAATATGATGAGGTGCAAAGAACAAAGGTTTAACCTAAACACCCTAGGTTTTTATTTCAAAACCTTATTAAGAGTGTAATCTAGATTGTTTTTAACACTAGAGCTTGGAAAAATTTTATGAATTTCTTCTTCTTATGCTTGCTTGGCCGGTTTTTTTAGAGAGAAACCAAGAGAGAAGAAATATTTTGGCTACTTGAATAATTGAGTTCAATGAATGAATGAAAGAGTTTGGAGTAAAGATCTAGTTATAATAGAAAATCTACCCACTTTGACTACCCTCCCTTGGGCGGATTTTAGGGGGATGTTTCTCAATTTTATTTTTTTTTTCTTTTCCTTTTAATGTATATATATGTAAGTAATTGTTAAAAGGTTAAGTAAAATGTATAGTTAAGTAGATATTGTTGTAACTTGTACATAGTTGTGAAATTAGAGTGGTATGGACTAAACTAAGTTTTAAGGGATCAAAGTAAAGTATATTGTAGTTATAAAAATTATAAAAATACATTTCTTGTAAAATTTGAGTGATATAATAATTATCGTGTAGTTTTTAAGAAAAGCGTCGTAATAATATAAATTTAACGATTTATATACCAAATAAATTTAAAACACTAGGTAAACTCAAAATATTGTTTTTATAACTAAATGTAAGTATAAAAATATATCGGGATCATTTTTAGAAGTAACGGATTAAATGTTCAAAATAATAACTTACGCGATAACGCTTATTTAATATAAAATTTTCGCTTTAATGTGAAATGAAAAATCATGAATGAACTAACATAATGCAAATGATGTTAATGAAATGTAGACTAAACTTAGTCCATATGAAATGTTCGTGATGATATGATCATGAATTAGCCGCTAAACCATTAAGGTTACGCAATTTGGAACACGTAAACCTAGTTTACGATAAATGATGAAATAGTGAAACTTGAGATATGACACAAATTGCGAGTTGTCACAGACTCCTATGCCCCTCCTCCCGTAGCAATGAGTCAAGTTACCAAGGATACAACGGACAAGGTGCAATTCTCAAGCCCACGGCATCAAGACACGTCCCACCTTCGTAGTCCAAGCTTTAAGTCCGAACCAAGTTCAAGAAAAATCTGAGCGTAAATAACTTCCATCCCGGCTCAAAAGTCTAGTCGACTTCCTTACCCATCAAGAATGAATGATGAGAAGCTCAAAGACAAAACAAAGAGCAAATGGAAATTTTTTCCAAATCTTCAATGAGCTACACTTTGATATAAGCTTCGTTGATGCTCTCGTTCTAATGCCTAAATTTGCATCCACGCTAAAGGCTTACTCACCAACAAAGATAAGCTATCCGAGATGGCTAAAACTCCTCTCAATGAGCAATGCTCGTGTCCTTCTCAAGAAGCTTCCCAAAAGCTTGAAGACCACGCATTTCTAATCCGTGTGATTTCTTGGGGATGGTTCAATGCTCCGCCTTGGCCGATCTTGGCGCTAGCATTAACCTCATGCCACTCTCGGTATGGAAGAAACTGTCTCTTCCTAAACTTTCATCCACTTGTATGACACTCGAGCTAGCGGACCAGTACCATAACTCGTCCACTGGGATAGCCGAGGATGTCGTGATGAAAGTGGGAAAGTTTCACTTCCTCCGACTTTGTTGTAGTAGACTCGATGCAGATCCTAGAGTTCCCTCATCTTGGGAGAGCTTTCTTGAGAACGAGTCGTGCTCGATTGATGTGTTCTTTGAAGAGTTGACCATACGGGTTGACAACTAAGAGCTCACGTTGAATATCAACCAACTCCAAACCTCTGTCCAAACAGAGTGTTGCCACAATTGATCAAAGATCCGAAAGATTCAATGCAACACTCTCAAATTTCACGGTTAAGACGAGTCACCAAAAAGCGTCTTGAGCTTAAAGCTTTGAAAATCAACCCCGGTTCAAACAAATGGTTTGAAAGTTGCACGTGGAAGTCAAGAGTGTTCTTGATGATGATGATGATCTAGAATTGAGACTTCATCGGAGTGGTGGAAACTGCTAGCTCTAAGAGCACACCACTTGTCCCACCTCCTAATCGGTTTGTCTCATCGAGTTTGTTAACTCGTGGATGAAACCAAACTCTCTTGATTTCATCTGAATTGGATGATGATATTTGTGATCCAATGGGAGACATTCTTCCCATTGATGAATTGCTCAAAATGATCCATCATCTTCTAGTCTTATTCCCGACTCTTCCATCCCTTCTCTCCTCTCGATGAGGAAGATGACAACTTTGGAATGAAGTCGATGCATTTCTTAGTGATGAGTCAATTCCAACAGAATTGATAATACTTACTTTGATTCGGAGGAGACATCCTTTTCTAGAAAATCTATTGATTGAAGAACCATTTCCACCCTCCTCCCGGACATCTTATTGACAATCACCATATAAGCTTCAAGTTTAAGCTTAAAATGTCAAACCGGTGATTTGCTTCTCTCGATGAGGAATGGACTTGCATTCTCATGTACTTTTTATTCCATTCTTCACGATGGTGTGGTTGCTCTTTCCTTTTCTCTTTCGGAATGAGGACACCATCTTTGACCCCGTATCATCCCTTATAGTTTCTACTATTAACAATACCGCGGTTATATCTCATCGGTGTGGAACTTTCGATGTTCATATGTTTATTAACATTGTGAACGAAAGTCCGATCGAGATTGGTTTTCCACGTTACTTTCCCCATGAACCAATTAATTCGGGTCGAGTCAAGCTAGCGACTCGGGAATCAAAAAGCAAGAGCATGCCATATGGGTTTCACCCATATTTCGACTTCTTTCTATCTTTCTACCCCCAGTGTGGGGGTTGCCCACATGTTATGTATATATGCAATTTCAAAAAAAAACTCTTTAAAATAATGGCCGTAGTATTTTCCTTTTCGTTCTCTGTTTCGCATAACCACCGGTACTTTGAATATTGAGGGCAATATTCATTTCTAAGGGGGGAATTTCACTAATTTTATCATGAAATTAACCACCCAATTCCCCATTTTGGCCAAAATTTTTTTTGGAGTAAGTGTTTTGCACTTACTCAATTGGTTATCGATCCGCCATGTCTAATAAACTAAAGGATTGGCTAATCCAGAGCAAACGGCTCTTGGTAAAGATATCTCAAATCCGTTGACTGACTTGCAATTTGCCCAAAATTGTATGGTATTCACCACCATATCCTAAAAAGTGAAGAGTTGGCTAGCCCGCAAGTTTATGGCTTGTGGTAAAGGCAAAGGAAAAACCATAATTGGTAATCGGCTCACCAAAGATAATATTGATAATTTATCTAAGAGTTGGCTAGTCCGAGCAAACGGCTTCCGTAAAGACAAATCAAATCCGTTAGAAGTCGGTGGTTTGCTCAAAATCACATGGTTATCGGTGTACCATGGTTCTTACTTGAACTAAAACATTTGGCTACTCCGTAAGTAATGGCTTTTGGTAAAGAGATTCAAATCCATTAAGTTTTTCTCAAAAGATTGCTAGGGACTAGCAATAGTTTAGTGTGGGGATTGATGAGTGTGTAAATACTCATCATTTTGGTCAACTGAATCTGAAAACGCTTAAAATGCTCGAAATGCATCAAAATATCGAAAATATTCCAAAATTGCATTTTATATGTTTCGGATGCAAAATGTTTAAAATCGATGAAAAATGAGCTAAGTTTGCATAATTGGCGCCACCCCCAAGTTTCAAAAGTTGTCGAAATAGTCCCTGAGCACATAATTTCAAAAGAAAAATCACCAAAGGTCCTTTTAAAATCATAAGTTGTCAAAATTAGTCCTTTGGTGAAAATATCAAAAGTTTTGAGAAATTACAAAATTGGTCCTTCAAGTTTGAGAATTGGCAAAATGGTCCTTGGAAAATTGGAAAATGTCAAGTTTGGTCCTTGTACTTTTGGAGCTTGTCACTTTATCCCTTGGAGCAACTTTGATAAAATGGCAACCATGGTCCCTTGTTTTCGTAATTTACACTAATGGTCCCTATGATTATTAATCCCTTTCGACCTTTTCGCCTTGTCATAAACCAATTTGGACCCCCGTCATATTACCCTTTGGACCCTTACCAATTTGACCCGCCTTTTAATATTACCCCAGTCAAACCCTTTGGTCAAATCCTCCAACGCGCAAAACTCCTTCTCCTTCACCAAACCTCTTCAAACCCAGATACCACCCATCCCCCTCCTCACCTTTACTCTTCCATGTCCCCCACCTCAACAACACTCCAAGAAAGCATTAAATGCTCCTCCTCCAACTTACTCAACCCCAACAGTCAAAACTTATTTTGGCGCCAAAACCGATTGAATGGCCAAGATTAATTCAAGGCATCCAATGGCCTCAAATGGAAGTGGAAACAATCGGAGAGAGAGAAGTATTTTGGGTATAAAAGAAGCAAGGAGAAGCAAGAAAAGTAGTAGATTTTAGTTTAAAATTTTCCTTATGTCGTTTTTCTTATTGATGTCTTAGTTTAATTTCAAAGTCGTAATATTTTGTTCCTAAGTGTTGAACTCAAGTTACATTTTCAAGATAATCAAGTTTTAATCATTAATTCCAAAGTTTTATCTATTTTCATGTTTTGTATTATCGTTGAAAATTTCCATTTCAAAGTCGATATACAAGCTCTTATTAGCTTATTCTTAAGCTCAAACAGCTTATATGAGCTTATTATAGCTTATTGTAAGCTTGCTTTTAAGTTTCAATCAAGTTTGGAATTTGGTCAAAGAAAGTCAATGAGCTCAATTTGGTCTTGGATATGGTTAATGGGTGAAGCAGTGCTACCTTTGGGTTGATTCAGAGTTATTGGGTTGGATAACATAGGATGAGTTCATGGGTTCATTGTTTCAAGCCATTGTGCTAAGGACCTTGTGTAAGTTCAAGCCAATTATTTGCATAATCTTTATTTGCGAGCACAAATAGTTTAAACCTGTTCAATAAGTTGTATTCAAGTCATTTTAACTCAGTTTGATCATTAATTTTAGCTAGTGCAGTGTTTAGTTTAGTTTAAAGTTCATAACAGTTGATTAAAGGTGTGTTTGGAATTGCTGCTATATCTGTGTTTGAGGTTTTTCCAAGAGTTAAGAGTTGTTGTTCTAGGTTTATTTAGTTCATATATACTCATATTTGTCATAGTTTTGTGCCTGCACACTCAAATAAGTCAACATGATTTTAAATCTGTCTTAATCACTTAACTGTTGGATTTTTAGAAAAGTAAACACTTGTTTTGTGTTTTAAAATCATAGACATAGATTGCAGAAGCTTCATTTCATCATATAACATCAAGATCAGTCCTTAAATTAAGCTCAAATCTCACCTTGGTCAACTTTTCTCAACTGCACAAAAGTCAACATATTGAAAAATCTGTTTTGAGCCCAACTGAAAAGAATTTTCATGAGCTCATCTCTGGGTCAAATTAATTGGAAATTGTGGTTTTAAAAACTTCCCTTGGTCTATTTTATTATAGTGATTTTTGTGGATTTTTGTCAAATTTTAAAAGCTCCAAATGAGCTTGTCTTTGGGTCTTAGTTGCCTCAGGCAACCGAGTCATTGACACCGACTGCATGTGTTTTGTGTGAGGTTGTAACAAGCTCATTATAGCTCACGCTGGTCTCATCTTTGGTTCATAAGTAGTCAACCAGGTCTAGTGTAGGTTCCAATTTCTTGTTTTTGGTTTCCAGCTTATTTAAGTGCTTATTCTGAGGCTGCAACTGAGCACCTCAAAACTGTTTTTTCTCATATACTCAATTCATCAAATTTATTCAAATCAGCTCAATAGTAGTTTAGGACAGTTGTGATAAGTTGCAATTGGGTAGTTTTAGCATTATATAGCTTCTGTATCAGTTTAGTGCTTATTTGTGGTTGTTGGCTTATTTCTAGTGCTTATTTCTAAGCACTTTGCACATCAGTTTCATAATCCTTCACACAACCCCTGTTTTTTATATTTTTCCTAGATTCTAAATATTATTTTAAGCTTATCTTGAATTTTTCAGATTTTTCTAAGTTAGTTTGCTATTTTTCTTGATTTAAATCAATTTTTAGTACTTTTTAATTAGCATTTAATACAAAAATTAAGAAAAGTTTCAAAAAATAATTTTCATTTTCTTAAGTTAAGATAAATATAAAAAGTCAAAAAATATTTTTCTAGATTTTTCTTAGTTAAATTTGTATTTTTAAGCAATTTAAGTAGTTTTAAATAGTTTTAATTCATAAAAATACAAAATATTCACAAAATACAAAATAGTTTTGAAAATTCTCTTTGTTATTTTAGATTTTTCCAAGTCATAATTTTATTTTTTAGCTTAATTTCCTATTTTCATGTAATTTAGGTTATTATTAAATAGTTAAAATTAGTTTTAATTAATAATAATTAATTAAATAGTTATAAAAATAATTTTCTTTTTCTAAAAATTTTCTTTTATCATTAGGTTTGTAAAAATATCATTTTCATATTTTTAGGATTAATATTGTGTAAGTTTCACATTTTCATTTATGACGTTACGTAGTTTTAATTTAGTTTTATAAAACATAAAATCAAAACATCATTTTGCAAATAGTGATAGCGTTTATTTAATATTTTTTTTATCTTTTTAATTTCCTTTAATTTTCATTTAAGCCCCTGTAATTTATAAACTTTTTCTGTAGTTATTATATCATCAATCATCTTTTCCATTCAAATCTCTCGATCACTATCCGTTTGGTGATTCATTGCATAGCTCGCTGGGACATAACGACCCGGGGAAACACTATACTCCCCTGATCTTCATTGCATTGGTGTATGCGAAATGTTTTAAGTTTCTTACAGTTGGCCATTCAGTGGTCACTGCGTGAGAAAACTTGACGGTTTCAACCGATCGAACCCTAAAAATTCGATCTTGAAAAATTCAGTCAGCAACCAACTTCTACAGTGAATAACTTTTGCATAAACGCTCATATCAACAATCCCTTTGGTGGAAAGTTATATGAGTATATAGAGAACGTCCACCTAAAATTTCAGTCCGATCCAACGGTTAACGAAAAGGTTATACATGTTTGAAAACTGACCTGCAGAAGCATTACGAAAATTTTTCAGATTCGAATTTCTTCATCTTTTCGCCATTTTCTTCGAGAAACCTTGTAGATCCTAGATATCAAGAGTCACCCGTTTTGATACCACATGTTCGAATCGATGCTCTAGGTTGTTTAGACCTTATCTAGGATAATCAATAAGCACAAATAACAATGAACAATAATATATATATGCACAATGAATAATCAAACTATCATTGTTATTATTAAGGTTTCTTCACATCATCACGTGTTCTACAAAACACATCTACAGCCCCAATCCTAGATGATCAACTCTAAGACGGTTACAATCTAACAGGGATCAATGATCCTTGGGGCTAAACACTACAAGTCAACTATCACCTAGTCTAGGCGTTTACATACTCATGCCCAAGACCTACACACACACCCCTTTGTCTGATGTTTACATTGTTTGACACTTATTAAACCTAATTCCCTGTATCTCTTTATATAGTAAAGATACTAGGGTTACAAATGACTACAAGGGACTAGATAATAAATACTTCTTTGCCAAGTAGGTCCCTTGTCTTTCTTTGTCTTCAATAGTCCTTCATCTTTCATGTATTTTGTCTTATCAACTTTAAATATAGTTCCCAACACTATGTTAATATTTAAGTACTCCACGTGTTTTGATACTCACAATTCGGGTCATTAGTTAGTTTTTATATATGTAAGAGTTCAAGTGTAGGGATGCAACTATAAATCCCTTATGATGTATTATTTTGCGGATGGTAGGGCAAGAATGTATGAAAAAAATGAAAAACAATTAGAAAAAAATAGATAAAAAAGTAAAAGAAAGAAAAGAAAACATACGGACGGCCATCCCGCCTTTTTATCTTTTTTTTAAGTTAACAAAGATTCGAGAAAATTACAAAAATATTTAATAGTTAATGAGTCGCGTCTTGGCTTATCAATGCCACATTATACAATTGATTAGCACAGATAATTGACTTGCCACCAGTAAAATTATTTGTATCTACAAAATCGTGTTTTCCATACCATTACACCTAATGTTACAACCCTCTAAAAGTCCTGTTTGATAGTTTATCCTAGGTGCTTTCTGCTAAAGCGGTGGAGGTTTGATCTTTTCTCAAGACTATGGTATCTATGTGCTATGACATGTAGAGAGTGTTTAATTTTCCTTTTTTCATACATGTTATACATACACCCGAGAGATGAGAGAATCCAAACACTTTATGTGAGGTGCTATTATATAATTTCCGTGCTTGTTTTGACTATTGTAGAGCTTGTAGATGTTGTAAACTATTCTAAACTAGTGGTAAATGCCCCCTAACTTGTAAATTGATTGGATAAAAGCACATTTGCGTGAGGACAAGCAAATCTCAAGTGTAAGGATATTTGATAAGGATTTAAAAGTGTATTTTTAATAGGTCATTGGACCTCTAAACTCATGCATTTGTGATCAATTATTGCCCTAAATAATTCATTTTTACATTTTAGATACTTGGGACGCAAAAGCTGGAAACCAACATGTTTTGGGCAACTTTGGACAAGAAAATGATGAAAACGACCAAGTCACGAAAGAAGTCAGGAAAGGAGGCCTAACGACGTCACATGCTATAACGTGACGCCGTCACTTGCAAAATAAATATGAGATTACAGAGTAAATCTTACACGTGACGGCTTAGAGTTTTGTGACGGTCCAAGGCTGACGGCGTCACTACCTATAAAGTGACGACGTCAGAGGTACAAAGAGACAGCGTCACAAAGACGACTTGCACAAGACGAAGCCCTAATTGATGATGATCTGACGCCGTCACAACTACAAAGTGACGATTTCACATCTATATATCTATATATAGTTTTTGTAGATTTTTCATTCAGTGTAACACGTATTTGGGAACACTTTGAGGGACAAATTTCTGCGGATTGTTAGGGTTTTTGACCCAACTCCATGTTTAATTGAATTTAAGTTATTCCTCTTTAATCATTCAATATGTCTATGTGTTTTTTGATTATATGTGTTCTTTTCTTCCAATTAACTTGTGCGGCTAGATTAATTAGTGTTTGCTTGGATTGAATGAAACCTAGTTATTAATTATTAATTGTCATCTCTTATTTAATTGGGTGTCTTGCGTTAGGATTAGGAAAACTAGCTTATTCACCCATTTATTAGCTTGTAAATCCGACTAAATACTTTTATACACTAGAGTGCACTGTTTATTTTATCCGTTGATTGCGTGAATTGCGGCTTGTTGATAGTAAGAGTTTCTAGGGAAATGACATATTGCCACTTGTAGATTTAGGGATTCTTAAAGGAGACATATACATTCATAGAGTTAGGGAAATTGGCACCACCATACGACAATAAAAGAATACAACGCGCCAATTAAACAAGGACGTGACAATTCGGCTAATTAATAAGAGATAACTAGGGAATAAAGATAATGTAAGTAAACATACTTTTCCCATCATATATACGAGTTCACTAATTTACTTTTCTTGCTGTTAGGAATTAGAAATTCCCGGTATTAAAGAGTCGGTCACCTCAAGTATATGTAATCGTTAGAAAGCTCGTAGTCGTAGTTATTTTAAGTTAAGTAGTATTTAGTTTAGTATCACCGTGGAGGACGGACGGGTCTTTACCCACTGTATGCCTGATCCACAGCCCGATGTGTGGCGATTTATGTAAGACTATAAATACTCTCTACCTTCCAAGGTAGAGAGTTGGAGCTCATAATAATATCTTTCACTTTCTCTCACTAAGTTCCCTAAACCTCTAACTTTCTCTCTCTAGAATTCCACTTATGCGCCACCTTGTTGTTATGGTTTGATGTGTATGTGAAAACTAATATCTAACAATTGGTATCAAGAGCCATGGTTAGATCATATCGCGCACATCTTTGGATTTCTAGTGGTTTTTAGGTGGTTTTTGAGTTTGAAAAAGTTTAGTGGTTTATGCATCATTTGGTTGATTTCTTGTGTTAAAGCTTGGATTTTGTTAGTACTTTTATGTTTAGAATCATCACAAGTGTTTAGGTTTTCATTTGGTAGCTTGAATCATCTTGGTTGGGTTGTTTTGGATTGAAAAGTGATGTTTATGTGGTTTTTCTTGCTAGCGACTTGATATCACGGATCTCCTTCTTCGTAGCGACTTGCTTCACAATTACATAGCGAGTTACGCTTTGGAGCTAGCGACTTAGACCTAGCGATTAACAATACAAGTAGTGGACTCTCCATTACGGGTAGCGACTTGGTGGTAGCGACTTGGTCTGTAGCGAGTTGCTCTTTAGCGACTTGTATCTTTAGCGACTTAAGTAGCGAATTGCTGCCAAAATTTTGCTAGCGACTTGCATTTGTCTAGCGACTTGGGACTTTAGCGACTTGGGGGTGTAGCGAATTAGGTGTTAGCGACTTGGTGCATTATCTTCTAGCGACTTGGTTGATTTTTACGAAGAAGAGGTTTGACCAAAGTTGACTTTTTACGTCAAAACTTCAAACGGCCATAACTTTTGATCCAGTAACTCTGCGTGAAATACCGTCAAAACGACCGAACAGTGAATATTGTGAGGTTTCACCACGATGTCGTGAAACGAGTTTTTCGAGGCCCAAATCCTCTCCGTAAGGAAGTTATTGAGCTTTTAAGTTTTTAGACCTAAATTTCTCCATAAAATCGTGCAACAACCAACCCAAATCACAACCAAACAACATCTCTGCTTATCCCACAAACAATCATAAGACCTAACACATAATTGTCTATCATTGTGTCGAACCATCAGTCGTCTTAACACATTCCATTGGTCATTGCTCAACGGTTTGGTCTTGATTTTAGTAAAATCCTTGAAAGATTCTATTTCTCGGTTTGAATCATAGACTTGTAAAATCCGTGCATTCTACCACATCATGTCTTACTCTCTTGACCCGGTGATTTCGTAAGTGCTTAAATTGTATGATGTTGTGGATAATAATGATAATGGATGCTACATCGAACGATTAAAGATGTTTGAATTAAACAACGGGATGTGAGATCTTCATGTTCGAGTAAAATGAGAAAGAATTGCACCTTTCAGAATGCCATGCAAATGGAATGTAGCATTGAGCCCTATCAACTACTTCATCGCACCTCTCACTCACCGGAGGCGGAAATACAGGTGTAACGGAGGAACATAAGCACAAGATAATAGAACATACCAACGTTAAGATTTAAAAGAAATAATACGCCATTACAATACTAGTTTAGCCTTCATCGGCAAATATATTACAAAGTTAAAATCCCAAAATATTGCGTTCTATTACATAATGATTTGTAGTAACAAGTGAAAACTTCATTATGCAAGACCTGGTAGAAAAGCTTACTAATGATCACCTGAAATGCATGAGAGAAAACGGGTCAACTATGAAAATAGTTGGTGAGTAAACATGTTTAGCAAAATAAGAAAACTCGTAAGAAAAAAAATTTAAAGCTTTCGGTCAACGAAAATAGTCCACAAAGCAAAGGCATTGTAAATCCACTCAGTTCCAAGTTCCGCCCATACAAAACTTGCAACCTGTGTATTCACAACCCATTGCACAAAATATAGCGTATGAAGTAGTCAAGTATAAGTGGTCATAATAGTTCACAATATAGTACCACGAATATAATAATTCGTGGATGCTCTTGATGAAACCAAATTAAGTTGGGTGCCACTACCCAAAGTTATGTTGGGTGCCTCTTCCCAAAGATATAATGGGTGCCTCTTCCCAAAGATATCTTGGGTGCCTCTTCCCAAAGATATCTTGGGTGCCTCTTCCCAAAGATATACTCTCGAACACGGGAGACTTTATAGTGATGCTCGAACATAGGAGACTTTATAGTGATGCTCAGAACATGGGAGACTTTGGGACAAGGTCATAACATGTACGGTTCAATAAGTTCTAACAAGTTATAATTTCGTAATTAAGTCCAAGGATTTGATTCGAGTTCACAAGTTCTAGTCAAAGAGTTCACAAAAGTAAGAATCAATTTAATTCAAGTATGGTTCATGCATTCAAATTTCAAAATATAGTAAAACGGTAAAAGGGGATGTGATTACTCACTTGATGAATAGATGCGATGACAAAGTGGTTACACCGAAATGTAGCGTGAATCCGAAACCGACCTATTGTGAATGATATGATACGCAATAAGTCATGATGTAATGTTATGCACGCATTCGGATGATATTTATACCATTTGTGAGTTTTGAAAATAATACTTATCGTCGAAAAATACTCTTTTGACGCCTTGACCATTCTTAAATTACTTTACAAGTATTTACGCCAAAATGTCATCCTATAATAGTTTCTTAATGATTTATTGTGAAATTATCACTTTTAGCCAGAAAATAAAGTCGCGGAATTTCATGAAATTGACAAAATGGCTTCAAAAACTAGTCGTAAAATGGTGTGCGTCGATCGTTAGGAAACGAACTCGATAGCTTTTAGAAAGTTTGTATCAAAATCTAAAAGTTTCAGTTCATGAGTTTTCGTCATCGAGGTCTCGAACATAAAGATAATAAGGGTTAAAGATGGTGATTTTGTCTAATTGTTGTGTAAAAAGTGAGTTTCGCCAATTTTAAGCATCCGTAAATAATTTATTAAAACTCCGCTATACAAACGGTTGGTCGCTTTGAAAAATATGCTTGGTGATCTTGATTTTATTAGAAGACATTTCGCTCCAAAAGTTCCACATCATAGTTAAAACAACCTCCAACATGGTCGTTTTAGTTACCATAATACTTGTCTCGTAAAAATAATATAGTTTTTCGAAAATAATAGTTACGGCAATTTTATGAAAACGTGTATATCTTTGTCGCTTTCAAATCCGTTTTCACGTATTATACGTCCTTAGCTTCGTATCAAAGTATACTAATATATTTTGACAAGTCGAAATAATTTGCAAAGCTTAAGGCTCGTTTTGACTCGAATAAAGTAAAAATAGGTTCTTGAATTTTCTTCGTTATAACTCCGCTTTTATCCGCCAAGCCGCCACGGATTCGTTTTAAAGTATATTTTCTAAATATCAAGGCCAAAATTTCGTGCCTCCTTCGTCGGATTTTCCAAAAACAAAACGAGATCGGACCACTTTTAATACTTGTCGAAAATAGTTTTTCTCGTACTAAACCTATTCCAATCCCTTCAAATCAACTCCAAAGCTATACTAATCCTACCATACACCTTCTTAGGGTGTCATGGGTTCCTAATCATCATCAAGACCAAAATATACCAAGGAATAATTATAGGATGACTTTATATATAATAACTCTAAAATCATGTAAAATGGTATAACTAACACAAGTCTTGCATGTTTGCTCCAAAAATGAAGAGATACATATGTAATGATAAGAAAAGATGAAAAATGATAGAAATATGCTTACAAGCTATAATGATGAGGTGCAAAGAACAAAGGTTAACCTAAACACCTTAGGTTTTTATTTCAAAACCTTAACAGGAGTGTGATTCTAGATTGTTAATACTTGAGCTTGAAAAAAATGATGATCCCTTGTGAGCTCTTATGATGGCCGGTTGAAGAAGAAGCAAACCAAGAGAGAAAAAGATTTTTACTAACCATGTGAATTATTGAAGTACATGAATGAGAAAAAAATGAAAGTGTAATACTTAAGTAATGTACAAATCTCAACAATCAAGACCATACCAATCAATTAATATCACCTCCCCCTTGGTCGGCCAAGGGGGGAGGGATATGTAAAAATTACTTTTTTTTATAAAGTGTAAGTATATACTTGTATAGTTTGTTAAAAGATTTAAGTGAAAGGTGTAGGTAAAAAGGTAACTTGTAAGGTAAATGGTAACTTTTTGGTACAAGTAAATTTTTAATAGATCAAAATAGAGTGTAATGAGATAATAAAAATTGTAAAAATACTTTCCTTGTGAAATTTGAGTGATAAAATAATTATCGTAGTTTTTAAGAAAAACGTCGTAATAATATAAACTCAACGATTTATATACAAAATAAATTTAAAACACTAGGTAAACTAAAAATATAGTTTTATAAACTAAACATAAGTATAAAAATATATCGGGATCATTTTTAGAAGTAACGGATTAAATATTCAAAATAATAACTCACGCGACAACGTTTATTTAATATGAAATTTACGCGTTTAGGGTGAAATGCAAAATCATGAATGAACCGATATGAAATGATGAATATAGAGTTTGAGAAATGACCGAAAATTGAGAATTGTGACATTCTTCCCATGTCAGCGGAATCACGTCCTCGTGATTCGATTAACCATACTATGGTCCGAACCTCGACAAGAGTTCTAAAAGTTCATGCTCGTATTTAATAGTCTAAGTGATCATGCCAATGCTCATGCATAAGGGTTCCTCATCCAACTAATTATATGCCCGTGATTAGATTTGATGGGGTAAACTTACCCAATATCGAACGAGCCCTCAAAAGACCTTTAGATAGTGACTTGAGTAAACTTGTTTCTTAGCTCGACTTTCGCAACTCATCAAACAAGAACTGTCACTAGATCAAGCTAGGAAACAAGTCTTTTGAATGTAGTCTTTTGAAAGATTCGCTCGATATTCGATTTGCTTACACAAATCAAATCAAATCAACAAAATATATAACAACTAAGGTCGATATCAATAGGTCTCGAATTAATCAATATCGTGAACGTGGTAAGAATTGGAAGGAAGTTATGCACCCAAAATCATGTTGTACGAAATAAAGTGATTGCTCAAAAGAATGTACCCGTTACGCTATGGGGCTTCCTCGGTACCGGATAGAATGCTCGACCACGTGCGGGAGGAATTTCAATGTTCGATCTTGTGGGCCTTCTATTGCCAACGCCAGTTTGGACGATTACCTCCTTGATTGGGAGTTCTTTCGACTTTGGACAGTATTGCGAAGGTGATCTAGACTTCCACACTGTAACATGCTTTTCTCGTCCTTGATTTCCGCCTGTTTGAGCAATTTCGCTGTGGCCCGTCTGTCCACATTTGTCGCACCTTTGGCGCTCCCGAGTGATGATAATTACATCGAGTACACAAAGGATGTGGACCAGATATCCTTTGCGCTCTGGGTGATCGCCCATAGTTCGGGTTATTCGCCTTCTTGTTTCTTGATTCGGTCTCGGTTTCCTTGGTGATCCTCCGCCGCTTTCGCTCATTGTCGTTTGCTTTTGTTAGTTCTCCGACACGATCACATCATTCGTCAAGCGATACGCCATACTCACGCCGCTTGCGGTGGTTGGTTTCGACAGTGACATCCCTCCTAATTTTCGTATCAATCCCCATATATATCGGTCAATCAACTTCTCACGGTGGAAACCATGTGAGGAACCATCCTAGTTAACTCGTGGAAACGGATCGTGTACTTGTCGATCTCTACTCCAACCATCAAGTGATTCCAAATTCCACTTCTAGCTTCGCACTTCATCTTTCTGCAAGACTCATCGCTTAGTAGTTTCTTAAATGCTTCCCAAGATAACGATTTGCGGCCCTCTTCCTCTAGTCTCGCAATTGGTTGTTCCACTGTGTCAATGCTCGACCACAGTAGTAGTCCAGAGAACTCAACCTTGTTTCCTTCAAGACATTTCGTGATACTAAGTTTCGACTCAACATTCTCGAACCGTGTTAGCGGTTCAATGGCACCCTCGGTACCATGAAATTCCATTGGCTTGCATGTCATGAAAGTTTTGTAGTTGCATCCTTGACCAAGCGTTTGAAGTACCTTCTCCGCGTTGGTTCTTCTAGCATCGAGATGTGTTATAATTTGAGTGAGTAGTCCGCTATTCCAAAGAGCGTTGTTGTTTGGATTGTCATTGTTGTTTGGGTTGTCGTTGTTGCTACCTCCCGAGCGTGTGTTTCTTGCGGCCATGATCCCACTGAGGACCAAAACATCGGGTTGAGTAAACGACATTCGAACGAAGTCGATGAGGTGCGAACGGTGGTAATGTGTGTTATAGTGATCGAAATATGACAGATCGGGGCATGCTATGTCTAACAAGTCGAAAGATGGAAAAGAGAGGGTATAAATAAGATACGGTAATGTAGACGTGAACGTAAAAACATGCTATGCATACCCACCCGACCAATGCAACTTCAGGTGACCAGACTCAAAAGACTCGACTAAACATAATTTAAAACTACCACTCTTATCATTGTATGGTTCTTCATAAATTAGACATAGTTGATCAGGCTATGTATAATTTATGATTAACGATGCAACGATAGGACTAGATGACTCGGATGATGTTCAATGTTTAATAAAATAAAAATTATTCCGGTTATAGCTGTGATTTTTATTTTTGAAAAATCGGCATTCTCTATAACCTTTAAGCCTCGATACCAATCATCACACCACGGAGGCGGAAATACGAGTGTAACGGAGGAACATAAGCACAAGATAATAGAACATACCAACGTTAAGATTTAAAAGAAATAATACGCCATTACAATACTAGTTTAGCCGTCATCGGCAAATATATTACAAAGTTTAAATCCCAAAATATTAGTTTCTATTACATAATGATTTGTAGTAACAAGTGAAAACTTCATTATGCAAGACATGGTAGAAAAGCTTACTAATGATCACCGAAATGCATGAGAGAAAACGGGTCAACTATGAAAATAGTTGGTGAGTAAACATGTTTAGCAAAATAAGAAAACTCGTAAGAAAAAAATTTAAAGCTTTCGGTCAACGAAAATAGTCCACAAAGCAAAGGCATTGTAAATCCACTCGGCCCAAGTTCGCCCATACAAAACTTGCAACCGTGTATTCACAACCCATTGCACAAAATATAGCGTATGAAGTAGTCAAGTATAAGCGGTCATAATAGTTCACAATATAGTACCACTAATATAATAATTGTGGATGCTACTTGATGAAACCAAATTAAGTTGGGTGCCACTACCCAAAGTTATGTTGGGTGCCTCTTCCCAAAGATATAATGGGTGCCTCTTCCCAAAGAAATACTGGGTGCCTCTTCCCAAAGATATACTGGGTGCCTCTTCCCAAAGATATACTCTCCGAACACGGGAGACTTTATAGTGATGCTCCGAACATAGGAGACTTTATAGTGATGCTCCGAACATGGGAGACTTTGGGACAAGGTCATAACATGTACGGTTCAATAAGTTCTAACAAGTCATAATTTCGTAATTAAGTCCAAGGATTTGATTCGAGTTCACAAGTTCTAGTCAAAAGAGTTCACAAAAGTAAGAATCAATTTAATTCAAGTATGGTTCATGCATTCATTTCAAAATATAGTAAAACGGTAAAAGGGATGTGATTACTCACTTGATGAATAGATGCGATGACAAAGTGGTTACACCGAAATGTAGCGTGAATCCAAACCGACCTATTGTGAATGATATGATACGCAATAAGTCATGATGTAATGTTATGCACGCAATTCGGATGATATTTATACCATTTGTGAGTTTTGAAAATAATACTTATCGTCGAAAAATACTCTTTTGACGTCTTGACCATTCTTAAATTACTTTACAAGTATTTACGTCAAAATGTCATCCTATAATAGTTTCGTAATGATTTATTGTGAAATTATCACTTTTCGCCGTAAAATAAAGTCGTCGGGAATTTCATGAAATTGACAAAAATGGCTTCGAAAAACTAGTCGTAAAATGGTGTGCGTCGATCGTTAGGAAACGAACTCGACAGTTTTAGAAAGTTTGTATCAAAATCTAAAAGTTTCAGTTCATGAGTTTTCGTCATCGAGGTCTCGAACATAAAGATAATAAGGGTTAAAGATGGTGATTTTGTCTAATTGTTGTGTAAAAGTGAGTTTCGCCAATTTTAAGCATCCGTAAATAATTTATTAAAACTCCGCTATACAAACGGTTGGTCGTTTTGAAAATATGCTTGGTGATCTTGATTTTATTAGAAGACATTTCGCTCCAAAAGTTCCACATCATAGTTAAAAAACAGCCTCCAACATGGTCGTTTTAGTTACCGTAATACTTGTCTCGTAAAAATAATATAGTTTTTCGTAAAATAATAGTTACGGCAATTTTATGAAAACGTGTATATCTTTGTCGCTTTCAAACTGCTTTTCTCGTATTATCGTCCTTAGCTTCGTATCAAACTATACTAATATATTTTTGACAAGTCGAAATAATTTGCAAAGCTTAAGGCTCGCTTTTGACTCGAATAAAGTAAAAATAGGTTGCTGAATTTTCCGAAAATATATATTTCGTCGTCAAACTTTAAAATTCATAACTTCTTCGTTATAACTCCGCTTTTATCCGCTCAAGCGCCACGGATTCGTTTTAAAGTATATTTTCTAAATATCAAGGCCAAAATTTCGTGTCTCACTCGTCGGATTTTCCGAAAAACAAAACGAGATCAGACCACTTTTAATACTTGTCGAAAATAGTTTTCTCGTAGTAAACCTATTCCAATCCCTTCAAATCAACTCCAAAGCTATACTAATCCTACCATACACCTTCTTAGGGTGTCATGGGTTCCTAATCATCATCAAGACCAAAATATACCAAGGAATAATTATAGGATGACTTTATATATAATAACTCTAAAAATCATGTAAAAATGGTATAACTAACACAAGTCTTGCATGTTTGCTCCAAAAATGAAGAGATACACATGTAATGATAAGAAAAGATGAAAAATGATAGAAATATGCTTACAAGCTATAATGATGAGGTGCAAAGAACAAAGGTTAACCTAAACACCTTAGGTTTTTATTTCAAAACCTTAACAGAGTGTGATTCTAGATTGTTAATACTTGAGCTTGAAAAATGATGATCCTTGTGAGCTCTTATGATGGCCGTTGAAGAAGAAGCAAACCAAGAGAAAAAGATTTTTACTAACCATGTGAATTATTGAAGTACATGAATGAGAAAAAATGAAAGTGTAATACTTAAGTAATGTACAAATCTCAACAATCAAGACCATACCAATCAATTAATATCACCTCCCCTTGGTCGACGAGGGGAGGATATGTAAAATTACTTTTGTTTTATAAAGTGTAAGTATATACTTGTATAGTTTGTTAAAAGATTTAAGTGAAAGGTGTAGGTAAAAAGGTAACTTGTAAGGTAAATGGTAACTTTTTGGTACAAGTAAATTTTTAATAGATCAAAATAGAGTGTAATGAGATAATAAAAATTGTAAAAATACTTTCCTTGTGAAATTTGAGTGATAAAATAATTATCGTAGTTTTTAAGAAAAACGTCGTAATAATATAAACTCAACGATTTATATACAAAATAAATTTAAAACACTAGGTAAACTAAAAATATAGTTTTATAAACTAAACATAAGTATAAAAATATATCGGGATCATTTTTAGAAGTAACGGATTAAATATTCAAAATAATAACTCACGCGATAACGTTTATTTAATATGAAATTTACGCGTTTATGGTGAAACGCAAAATCATGAATGAACCGATATGAAATGATGAATATAGAGTTTGAGAAATGACCGAAAATTGAGAATTGTGACAACCTCATACAGTTGTTATCCATAGTCAGGGATCGAACATGTAGTGCTCTTTTCCGCCAGACTTACCTACATTGACAAAAGCTTCTCGTTGAACTTAGAGCATTTAAAGTCGCAACTTACCAATGAAGAAGTTCAAAAGGATGGTTCCAAAGTCAGTTTCTTCAACTAATCTACAAACAATTTCACCATTCATCGGGGGGAATATTCACAGATTCGATCAACACTTGACCGAATTTCCTTAAAAACATACCGGAATGGAAATTGTGAATTCATTGAGACATTTATCCAACTCATGGATAATGTGAAAAAGTACATTGAGGAAACCGCACAAAAGGATGAAAAGTGAATGAGTGTCGTGCGCAATGAGATTGTTGTGATAAGTTGGGTAATGTATCTGTGGAAGAATCGGGTGTTCTTGAATGCGAGCGTTAGAGAAAACAAATACCGATGAGTCGGACAATGCTAAAATAGAATCTTCATGCTCATGTTCACAAAGAGAGAGGTGCACCACCACAACCCGCAAGCTAATGCAAAGGAACGCCCATGGAAGCTTCGGATGTACCTAAGATAGAGATGCACCGCCACAACCTCGTGCACGTTAATGTAGAGGAAAGTTCCATGAAAGTTTTCGCAGTACCTAGGTATGCATCTTCTTCTCAAAATGATGATTATGAATTGCATGAGTACACCGCATTTGTGCTCGATGATTGCTTGACCACCGAACTCAATACCTATAAGGATCAAGTTGCCATATACTAACAGTGCTAAGTTTGAACTTACCACTCGTGAGCGGAGATGGATATCCAAATGTGTACAATTATTAGAAAAGTAATTTTAGAGAAGAAGTATTAAAACAAGAGTTAAACTCCTTACAAGAAAAGCTTTCCAAAACGCTAAGCAAAACACGAACTTCAAGAAAATGTTAAAATGCTTAAGCAAGAATTCAAGGCTATGGAATCAAAACTTTTGAATGATTTTCCAATCTAAAAACTTTGAAAATAAGCTTGAAAATAAGTTGTACGTACAAGGGAATACCATTCAAACCGCTCACATGATCACTAAGCATCGAGTCTTAAGCGATAAGCATAGCATTCCCTTGTTGAGGAACCAAATCCAGAGGTAATTAAAAGGCTAGAAATGCTCATAAGGTGCTTTATGATGGTAATGAAATCCTTAAGCCTAGGCAAAACCTAGTTACGTTGAGTGCACCGAGGAAGATAAGAAATCGATGAAGTCACTAGGAGAAAATGAATAAGTTAGAAGATCCCGAGTGTAAAAGAATAACATAACGATCAAACCCCATAATTACACTAAAGAAAATTGGATCTCCTTGAACAAGTTTAAGCCTCGAGACTTATTAACCCCTCGAACAAGTGTTCGGAAAAGGATTTAGATAAGCAAAAGCGAGAGAATCTTGTTGTAACGAACTCTCCCTTAGGAAAATGCCTAGAGCGATCGTATCTTCCAAATACACCAATGCATCTTGTTCCTAGAACAATTGCCACTAAAAGCAAGACCTTAATTAGTCAATATGTTATCTTTCAACTATTTGTTGACTTTGAGAAAACTTGCAAGAAAAGGATTACACCCATCGGTATTCTTCAAGGAGAAAGGGTTTTGAGCAAACTAAAGAATGTTATTTAATGAAGTCATGCCTTTCTTTAAACAACTAAAAGATCATTTTGAGAGTCTTAAAAAGGAATGAATTCGTACATTAAAGAAATGGAAAAGGAATTTGATGCAATGATTGTTGAGGTTAGTGATTATGAGAGAATTAAAATATAATGAGATTGAGAGGAAGAACTTGCATACACCGAATGAGAATCGATTTCAATGTATTGCTCAAGATGTGTTTTCATCACTACAAATTGTTCCATTAATGCTTCTCAATTTCATGAATTATCTGCTGCTCGAAAGTCTCCCATGATCGTGTCATTGAGCTTGAAACAACAAATTCAAAATTGCATGAGAAAATAGAACAGGATGATCATGATAACTTGGTCAAACATTATTCTAAATTAGAAGTTGAACATCTTGCTTTGCAATTAAAACATCAACATCTCAAAGAAAATGTTAAAACCTCAAATATCAAGACATCCTCTCGATGCTCCCGAGTTTGATGCGCTTTTGAAATTAGCAAGCGTGATGAAAAATTCGAGCTCATTATAACACGATCAAAAGATTGAAAGCCCAAATTTCACAATCGAAGGTGAAAAAAGGATGTGATGGTTCCATATGCCTCCTCCTTTAGATTCTCGAATTTCCAACGTCAAAACATAATTGATAACTTGCAAAAGGAAAATGATTGTTTTAAAGCTGAAATTTCAAAGGTTAATGATCAAAACAAAGAGTTATGTGATTCATTTAAAGTTAATCATGATAAACAAATTGAAAAGATAACTTCTTTACTTAACGATATTGAGAATTTGAAGCGTGAGGTGAAAGGAAAGTTGCCAATCCCAAATTGCAATTACTCTGTTCCTAAGGTTTCTGCTTGTGATAAATATGCTATCGATATGTTATATATTCCTCCTCCCATTTGGAATAATGAACTTGCACATAAAGCATATCTCTCATACCTTAAGGAAAGTTTGAAGAGTCTCCGTGAGATTGTTGAAGATGAAAGATTAGAAAAACCTTTTGATAGTACTATTGCCTATGCTCGCATGGATGCCAAACGATCTCGTGAACTCTTAGAGTATGTAATTGTCACAAGTCCGAAATCTAACAATAGGCGAGATAGAATAGTTGTGCCTTGTTCTATGCCTAAAGCCAAGCATGTGACCGTTGATATGCCTTGTTCCATGTCGAAATTCAAGCAAGCAACCTTTGATGTGCCTCCTAGAATTTCGGATCCCAAGACTTCTAGACCGGGAATGCGTAAAGTAGTGAAGCCATGTAATGTTCCCATCGTTACTTCTCTCAGATGTTAAGATTGACACTAAAGTTAGCGGGTCAAAACCAGAAGCAATGCAAAGAAGGATAGGATTACGCAAACTAAAAGTGATCATGATATGGAAGTAAAAGAACACCATAGGGACAAGAAGTTTGATTTGAACAAAAGAATCGTGTTAGTTCTAGTATTAGCTCTAAGCTTCTTCAAATTAATTCGAGGTCTTATCTTTGTCTGCAAAACATGTAAAAATGTTTATTTTCTCGGTAATCATGATAAATGTGATGTGTTATTTCGAGATCTAAGAATCATACCCCGCTTAAGAAAGTTTGGAAAGCAAAAGCAGTTAAGCAACTCGAAACCTACAGGAAGGTTTTACCAATGTAGGATTTCAAAGGAAGCCAACAGTCGAATGTTCACGAATGGCAAACCTTGCTCTTTAACTAGATCCACTATGCCGAGAATAGTGCCTGTTAAGGTTTGGAAGCCAACCGGTAGAATAATCCCTTTAAGCACAAAATGTCATTTGACTAAGTCTCGATGCTTCTACTAGTTCGGCTCCTAGGACAATGCCATTGCATCTAGGGTTTCACGATTCAAAGACTTTGTGCTAACCAAAAGGAACCCATCAAGACGTGGGATCCAATGTTTCAATTCTGTCTTCGTCTGTTGTCCAAAGCGGTCGTATAAATCGTCCCTTGGTATTTGGATTCAAAGTGCTCTAAACATTTGACCGGGCTCTTAACAATGACGTCTGCTCACATCGCCTCAGCCTCGTTTTAAACACTATGGTGTCTGCAGATAACACTTCAGCCCCGTTCTTCAAAGAAAAGAAAAGTGTACGCTCTTCTCGGCGCTTTATCTTCATCTAATGAGAAATTCTCTCATGAATGGCCATACTCATCTACATTCTTCATCAACAAGCTTCATGTTTTTCCACGCTCATTCACCATCAAGTGGATCTACGTTCATTGGTGTATACTCTTATTCTCTTGTTAAATCAAAATGGCAACTTCGGATGCAATTTTTGAGGGGAGAAGAGTGAATATACTACATGATGATGGATGTTTGAATAATGGTTATATGACTTAATTTTTGATGATGATGAGTGTATATTCTTTTGATGAAGAATGAATATACTAAGGATAACTGGATTCATAGTTTTGATTTTGATAACTCTCCTCCAACGCCTAATGCTTCACTTACTAAGGATAATTGGGAATCAATGTTTGGGATTCATTGTTTTTCAAAGATAGGTTTGATGAGTACTTTCAACCTTCGACGAATGTTGATCATCCACTCAAGCTCATGCTCCGTTTCTATTAACTCAACTAGTTCACCACCTAAGAAGTTCTTGAATTCTCAAGAAACCTTATCTCCGCTATTTCACAAGGCGCTTATAATGACTATCATGATATTGTAAGTTGCACTATTGAATAATGATCCGCTCTTGGTATTCCCTGTGCCAAATCTTCACGATTGTTGTTCATGGATAATGATCCGCTCTTTGGTATTTCTTTGCCAAATCTTTACGGATTATTGTTCCTCTCATTGTGCACGCTATAAATCAACCACATGAACATTAAGGAAAATGACTACCTCATTCGTCAAGACATTTGTGGTGAATCTTCCATCGGTCTCTTCATGTATACCTTTAGGAAGAATGCATTAATGTCGAGAAATCATTTGTTCCGGTTCATTCGGTGGATCGACGTACATCCTGTTGTACGCTTATTCACGTGTTGGGCATTTGACACAAGTCGATTACTTGAGTTAATCAATTATCACTTATTCGAGATTAAAGTTAAAATTCACAAAGGCAAGCTTAAGATGCAAATGCAGGAATTCTTCGCTTCAAGTTTGGTATATCAGGGTTTTCTTTATCGATGGTCACTTCAAATTGTCTACATATGGGTTGATAAAGATAGTCGAGAGAGTTTCTATCGCAGATGGTCCTATGGCTCCTGGACACTCCAGCCAGACCCGACTTCAAGACTCGTCCCATTAGTTCATCCCTTATACCAAATTCTTCTCCGTAAACTCCATATGTACCTCCATCCAAGATGATTTAAAGAAATTGTTTGATCCCATGTTTGATGAACATTATGAGCCAAGTGCTAATGAACCGACAATTCCTACTCGTAGGTCGCTCATATTCTCGTGAATGACGTCAATCCTTCAATCTCAATATCATTAAGTCAAGAAGCGCACTCATCGATCACTCTGTCTCATCAACAAATCATCAAACTTCGAGGGTACATCATGGAACTATGTCCGTATCAATGATGAAGTTAATCCCTTTGCTACTCCCAAGATGCCCCTTTGAGAACGATTGCTCTCGAATCATCATCGAACCATCTTCATCGGGAGAAATTGACTGCAACTTCGCTTCAACCACAACCACATGAACACCTCGTAAAATGGACTCATGATCATCCATTGGACAACATCATTGAAACCTATCTCGTCCAAGATCCACACGGAAACAACTTGCAACCGATGCCTTGTGGTGCTTTAACTCCGTACTCTCTAAGATCGAACCAAATGATGTTAAAACCGCCATGGATGAAGACAACTGGTTCAATGCCATGCAAGAAGAAATTCATGAGTTTGATCGACTTGATGTATGGGAATTAGTACATGCTCCAGATTGTGCTATGATCATTGCTCTAAAGTGGATCTTCAAAGTGAAACTTGATGAGCATGGTGATGTGTTAAAGAACAAGGCTCGATTGGTTGCTAAAAGATACCGTCAAGAGGAGGGTATTGACTTTGAGGAATCATTTGCTCCTGTTGCTCGAATCGAGGCAATCGAATCTTTTGGCTAATCTCGCTTGTAAGAACATGGTAGTCTATCGATGGACGTAAAGACGGCATTTCGAATGGAGATCTTAAAGAAGTCGCCTATGTCGCCCAACCCAAGGCTTTGTGAATCCGAGCATCCTACCCACGTTTATCGCTTGAAGAAGGCTCTTTACGGTTTAAAGCAAGCTCCAAGGGCATGGTATGATATGCTATCAAAGTTTCTTCTATCTACCGGATTCAAAGAAAGGAGTAGTCGATCCAACATTGTTCACAAGGAAGTCGAGCAAACATTTAATTCACGCTCAAATTTATGTTGATGATATCATATTTGCCTCGATCGACCCCAATGAGTGTGACCGTTTTCAAATGAAATGGGTTCTAAATTTCAAATGTCAATGATGGGACAAATGTCATTTTCTTGGGATTACAAATTTCACAAAGTCCCGGAGGCATTTTCATAAATCAATCTAAATATGCAAATGAGATTTTAATGAAATTTGGATTTGATTCAAGTGACCCTGTTGACACACCCATGATTGAACGAACCAAACTAGATGAGGACCACTCAGGGATCATGGTAGACCAAACGAAATATCGTAGTATGATTGGATCCCGATGTACCTCATCGCTAGTAGACCGGACATCTTGTTTTCTCGTTTGCATGTGTGCTAGATACCGAGCTAAGCCTACTAAAAGCACCTTGAAGCGGTTAAATGGGTCTTCGGTATCTCCAAGGAACCATCAATATGGGACTTTGGTACCCAAAGGACACCGGTATGTCACTAACAAGATATGCGTATGCGATCATGCAGGTGTCAAGATACTCATCAAGCACGTCCGGAGGTGCTCGGTTTTGGGAGATAAGCTTGTGAGCTGGTCGTCAAAGAAGCAAATGAGTACTTCTATTTCCTCTACTGAGGCTGAATACATAGCCATGTCATCTTGTTATGCTCAAATCCTATGGATGAGATCTCGATTAATCGACTATGGCTTTGTATTCAACAAATCTATGTACCGTGATAATAAAGTGCTATTTCTCTCATGCAACAACGCACAACACTCAAGAGCAAAGCACATCGACATTCGACATCATTTCATCGTGGGCAAGTGGAAAGCGGTGTGGTGGAACTCTATTTTGTGAGGATCGAATACCGGTTAGCAGACATCTTCACCAATGCTCTTCCAAGAGAACGTTTTGAGTTTATTCTTCCACGCCTTGGCTTGAAAAGCCTTCAACCGAAAACACTCAAACGTCTCTTGAAGAAGACGAGGAGTAAAGGTCTTTCTTCTTCTATCTCTTGTATATATCTATTCGAAAAACAAAATACAAAATTATAAAACCTTCAAAAATCAAATAGAAAAATATAAAACTTTCAAAATCCATAAAAATTTTGAAAAATTTGAAAAAATCTTCAAAAAATATTGTCATTTTGTCATGTTTCTCTCGATTCGATTATATCTACGGTCTTGATGCTGTCATTCAAAGAATGATACGGGACATTAGATGTTGTTCGAATTAAAAAAAAAAAAAAAAAATTCAAAAATCAAAAATATTTTTGGGAGAAAGAGAAACTATGGTTTATTGTCATCTTCGTGCAATAACCCGGTTTTAAAAGAAAGAACAGAGCCATGTTTTATCATGTTTTCAAAATTCCATGCTCGATTCTATAAACATTTATCTCATTGAAAACTAAATGCTTTGAAAAATAACTCGATCTCTATTTTGATAATCATCGGACCTATTTGTCAAAATATCTATCTCAATCAACAACCTATGTCATTGATTGAGGGGAGAATGATTTCAATTAAATTAAAAAGTTATTTGGCATTAAATTGTTTTCAAAAGATGTACATGCATGTTTTTATCAATGGAGTTTAAAGTCTTAAAATCCGATCCTTATCGCTTAAAACGCTTTCATAATTAAGTCACAATTCTCCTTAAAAGCTTTCAAAATCAATTTAAATCTATAAGAGATCACAAATCTCAAATGATTTGATAATTGTGATCGGGGAGAATGTGTGATTTAAATTGGATTTAAACCGATAATTCGGTAAATGGTTTTATAAGAATGTACATGTCATCCTTCCCACATGTGACAAATGATTTCAAATTTTCAATGCACATGTTGAGGGGAGCATCTATCTTAAACCTTTGATTTGAAACGTGATCATTTATCCCATCAGCGAGTTCCTCTAGTATGTGCAAAACTCTTTTCAAACCTCGAGACACATATTGAGGGGAGCAAATTTATGGAAACCTCATCCTTCCCGTAAAAGCTATATCTATTTGATTTGATGTGGGAAGTGATGTTGATATTTTTAGAAAATGGTAATCAAAGAAGTTAATTCTTTCTCTTGCCTCCGTGTGCAAAACTTTTCAA
Organism: Chrysanthemum lavandulifolium; assembly: GCA_022545495.1. NCBI lineage: Eukaryota > Viridiplantae > Streptophyta > Magnoliopsida > Asterales > Asteraceae > Chrysanthemum > Chrysanthemum lavandulifolium. Next base: position 679,342 of record JAHFWF010000041.1, on the reverse strand, counting down.
ATAGTTGATGCACATGTTGAGGGGAGTTCTCGTTCTAAAATATCAAAAACAATTCGGTACAAAATGCTTTGATAATATATCACAAGTATCCGAATTGATTTTCAAATGGTTTTCAATTGGTTCTAATGGCGTATGAACAATACCAAATAGACCGACCAACTTTATTTATGTACGGTGATATAAGGATGATAAGGTTAGGTATGTGTTCCCATGATCCGCCGAACCGGAGGGATCTACCAGGACAATCCACTAGTTAGTGTAGAAGTCCTTAGGTATGATGATAAAAGGAGAAAATGAGATATGGGAAGAGTGCGTACTAAGACCGAGCTAGTATTGGAATAAACCCAACAAGGCTCTAGCTATGAAGTCTCGGTAAGCAATCAAGGGTTGAAGAATTAAAAGAATTGAATGTGAAAAGGGTGAAAACAAATAGCCTCCATTTATTCAACCTTAGGGCGAAACCGGGTTCAATTCATATGCTACCGATGGTAACATCGGTATTGAAGACAAGACGTCATGGACCCATGGCGCACTACACTTCAACTTTCCAAACCACTCAAGTTCCTCTTAAAAGGACTTGTTTCATTCTCACGGAAACCGACATTATCTATCGACTTTCTCTTAGAGATTGTTGATATTGAAGAAGGAGACCTCTCCTAGTCTCCCAGACAGATCCAAATATGCACAAATTGAGTCTAGAGCCACGAGATCATCAATAAATCTCATTAGGACACTTTCAATGAAGACTCTCATTCCACATAATGTGGAAGAGAGATTATATCTTGAGTCCCACGCATTATCCTTGTGGTATTGCGGAACATCCGAGTGATGTGTTTACATATTCACTATGAAGATGGAAACCCTTCGGAGCCAACATCAAACAAGCTCCGGTAGGTGGCATGTGAGATCTATTATATGGATCAACCATGTGACAACCGAACAGAAACAATGGGGCGATTCAATCTCTTGAATCAATCTGGTTCGTGTTATGGATTGACGGATACCTTTGAAAACCGGTCTTTGTGCTTAACAACTCTTTTCTTTAGCACATCGACCGTATACTCATTTTCAAACCAAAAGGTGTTTTTATGATTATAATTGATTTTCAATAAAACCTTCGTTGTATTGCAAAAGAATTTCTATTGAGCAATACACGATTGTTTTTCAAATCTCTTTTCATCAATCGGTGGACTTAAAATTACGGTTCACTCACTCCGTGTTGTCTTCTTTGAGATGTTCGGTTTGAGAACAAATAGAGCAATGAAACCCTCACAAGGAAATTCTTGAATTATACGATCACAGCAAGTACATGTATCGATCAACGGGGAACCGTGGGCAGTGTACCTAATTCAACGAAGTGATCAAAGACACTTTAAATGCGATTTATTGCTAACTGTTGTATGCGGTACAACCGACGTTTGCGGTGATCGAATGAAGCGGTTAATCCATAGCCGCATGCTCACTTAACACATTCATCTCAAAAGAAATCATGATTAGTGCATCAATAACTCGATATTTTCACTCCATGCTTCGCTACGCCGCCAATATCATGATTCAACATATGCTTCCGCAACTCGATGAGAAGATATCATGATCCAAAATGTGAGCATGTCGGTCCTAAAGTCACAACATCACAATGGATGTCTCGTAGATTTTTGATAGTTGAGATCTCAAATGTCGGCTCAAACTTATTATCACGTGGATCAAGAAAGACCTCCACTTGGAATAACCAAACATGCAATGTGAAGAATCAATGACTACGAGCTTAGGAGCAAAGGACTACATCAAGAATGCAAGATCAATTGTTAATGTATTATCCGGTTGTATTCAATGTATTTTGGTACATGATTGAGGTGACCTCCCTTAGAGGAGATTGTTAGGAATTAGAAATTCCGGTATTAAAGAGTCGGTCACCTCAAGTATATGTAATCGTTAAAGCTCGTAGTCGTAGTTATTTTAAGTTAAGTAGTATTTAGTTTAGTATCACCGTGGAGGACGGACGGGTCTTTACCCACCAGTATGCCCGATCCACACCCGATGTGTGCGATTTATGTAAGACTATAAATACTCTCTACCTTCCAAGGTAGAGAGTTGGAGCTCATAATAATATCTTTCACTTTCTCTCACTAAGTTCCCTAAACCTCTAACTTTCTCTCTCTAGAATTCCACTTATTCGCCACTTTGTTGTTATGGTTTGATGTGTATGTGAAAACTAATATCTAACACTTGCAATTAGTTTAATTTAGTTTTTAATTAGTTTAATTAAGTAGTTCAAAAACCCACTCTTCAAACCCCAAGATTTTACTTGCTTTCATAAAACCTAAAAATACAAAAAGAATCATCCTACACCTCTAGACCTTGTTAATACAAATATCGCCTAAAAACATTATTTATATTTTGCGATATTTTCTATATTTTTGTTAATACAAATAAACCGTAAAAACGTTTGTTTATATTTGGCGATCTCATTAAGTTTTGTTGATAACAAAAATAAAGTTATCATAAGTATAATTCTAAGAATACATGTTGTTTTGTAAAATATATATATTTGATTATTTACATATATGTTGTTATAAAAATGTTTTGTAATAAAACATGTAATAGGTTAGGTAAAAACCATGACCCATACCCATGGAGCTTGATCCATAACCCGTGACCCATTGCATGAAATCATGCATGAAATCAGGTTGAGTATTATCCATGATCCATGACCCAATGTCCATGACCCATGACCCAATACCCATGACCCATTGATTAGGTACAATTTATCTTGTTGGGTATCCATGATCCAAAGTCTATGATCCATGGTCCATAACCCATAGCTCGGTTTGGTATCCAAAATACGGACTTAACTGACCCAGAATCCGGATCCCTCAGATTACACTGGACGGATCCCTTGGGTAAGGGATCCGAGTAAACTGTAGACAAAATTATAAATAGTGAGCCATTTCTCCATTGTTTCTCACCTTTCTTCTTACAACTCTCTCATACATTATCTTACTCTTCTAACCTTAGATCACTTGATCATTCTTGTAGTTCTTCTCTCTTTGTTGTGATTCTCTTTTAGGTCCTTCACAAAGACGAAATCACGATACTCATACAAGTCATCCAAGCAAAAGGTCCTTGATTGATTTGTCCATTCACAAGATTTAAGTAGCTTATCTTGTATTTCTTATTTCACATATTTGTTGTGTAATAGTTGTGTAAAGGTTTGGTTCTACCTCGTGGAAGAACATGCTATTTAGCTTTGTACCGGAAAAAGTGTAAGCGACTTTGTGAGGCTTCTCCGCCAATTCGAAGGAGCTTGTTGACATAGTGCTTGAACTCTCAAGTGGGGTACCCGGGGAGTGGAGTATGGCAAGGAAGGTGTCCTTGTAGCCGAACCACTATAAATCACTTATGTCGCTACTTTCTATCTCTTACTTTACTTGCATTCTTTCTTTACTTTATTTATTGTTTGGTACTGTCTATTCATCCACAAGATTTCACATAAGCTTGAATCTAAACTTTTGAAATTAAATTTAAATCGGTAAAACTATTCAACCCCCCTTCTAGTTTTCCACAATTGGCATCAAGAGCAAGGTTTTCAAAAAGTTTTAAAGTAAGTTGTATTTTAAAAACTTTTCGATCAAAATGAATTTTTAAAACTACAAAGAAGGCAAATCTATGAAAATACCTTCACTACTTGAAACTAATAATTTTATTTATTGAAAAAATAGATTTGAAACTTATGTGAAATCTTAAGATATTGATCTTTGGTATATTATTGTTGAAGGTAATTTTCAAGCAACCATTAAAGATGATAAGACCGGTAAAGAAGAAAATAATTCTCATGATCATCTCACCGACAACCAAAAGAAAAATATTTCTAAAAATAGTGAGGCAAAAATGGGTTTATACAATGTCTTACCTAAAAAGGAATTTGAAAGAATCTCTATGCACAAAACCGCTAAAGAATTTGAACTCTTTGGTTGTAACACACCAAGGAAACCAACAAGTGAAGAATAACAAAATTGATTTACTTGTTCAACAATATGAACAATTTTCAATATTGGATGATGATAGTATAAAAAATGCATTTGCTAGTTTCAATACTATTATTACTTCACTACACGTAGTTGATGAGTCTTTTTCGAGGTGTAATCATGTTAGGAGATTTCTAAGGGCGCTTCCATCAAAATGGAGACCAAAGGTGACGGCTTTGAAGAATCCAAAGATTTGTCGATTCTCACTCTCGATGAACTTATAGGAAACCTAAAAGTCTATGAGCTCGTACTTGCCAAAGACTCCGAGGTGTAGAAAGAAAATAAAGAGAAATATAAATCTCTTGCTTTGAAAACAAAGAAAGTCTCTAGTGATAAAGAAACCTCATCCTCGGAAAATGAAGATGAAGAATATGCATTGGCGGTACGAGACTTCAAGAAATTTTTTCGAAGAAGAGGAAGGTATGTCAAGCAACCATATGATGACAAGAAAGGTTTGTGGAAAAGCAAATATGATAAGAAGGTAAAGGATGAGCGCAAATGCTTCAAGTGCGGGGATCCAAATCACTTCATTGGTAAATGTACTAAACGTGATGAAAAAAGGCGTTTGTAAGCGGCTCATGAGGAATGAGTGAAGAAGAGAAGGACGAGATTTGTCTCATGGCCAAGGACTCCAACGAGGTGTGTTCTGACTCCCTTTACTATAGTATTTCGTCTCTAGATGATGAGTCATTACACCTAAAATATAACAAAGTTTTCAAAATTAGTCTCAAGGTAATAAACAAAAACAAACTTTTGAAAGGTAAAAATGAACTTTTAGAAAATGAAGTTTTTGAACTAAAAGAAAGATTAAAGAGACTAGAACAAGGAAAGGAAGTAAGTGATGAATACAAACTTTGTGTAGAACTTCAAACATTGGTTAATCACCTTGATTCTAAAATTGCTAGACTAAGCACAAATTACCTTGATACAATACTTGATAGTGTTAAAATAGGTAATAATCAAAAGGGTCTAGGTATTCAAGAACATATTGAGTCAACTAGTGAAGTTAAGGAAACACAATTTGTTAAATCAACTTGATGTGCTCAACCGTGTGCAAGTTTTAAAATTTATAAACACGATTTATCCGGTAATTACTTTAACACATACGAGCAAGTATACTCGTTCGCGGTAGCAAAGGTGGGTAAGTCGAGGTTATCCTAAGGGATTTGTGTTTTAATTTGTTTAGAGTATTTGAGACAAAGAAAGCTTGTCAAGGATTCCTTCAAAGTATTGGTTTAGTAAAAATTCAAATTAAGAAACATATACTTGTGTGAAGTCTATAGGGAATCATAGAGAGTGTTCATGAAGACTTGGTGTAAACTTTGATGCAATGCACAAATCATAAGCAAATGATTTCCAATCTATGGTTTATGTTTTGTAAAAATCATTTTAAGAATAAAAACATATAGGAAATCCCTTCGGTCCTTAGCCTAATAATTATTCTTTAGAAAATCCATTTGTTTGTTAAAAGGTTCTTATTAAACTTGTTCCTACGAATCTTTCGACCCTTTCGTGATGAAAACGTTTCTAGTCTTGTTTTAATAAGTAAACATGGAGAGTGTCAATCACCATATCCCCATACTAGTTTGTCACTTAACTTTTTGGAATAAAACACAAGAGAAATCCTTTCGGTCCTTTTTCTTAAAAATGTTTTACCAACAAATCAAACAAGACAAGTAGTTTTTCCAACAAACTCATTTAAACAAGATCTTTTACATGCATTACATATAAGAACACTCCTATAATTTCCTACATCCTTACACACAAGTATATTCAAGAATTACTCCATGACAATCATAACATAACACAAGTAGTAACAAGGTAATTCAAATAATTCAATAGAATAGAGATTCATGACAAAGTTCAATAGAATACCTAAGCTTTGGATTACAAGAATTAGAAATTTGTGGAATATAGCAACCACACGCCTCTAATCGTCTTAGCCTAATCGTACAACTCCAAATGATTATACAATGGTTGAGAATTTGTCTCACCACTCTCCTGAACGTTTTACAGCAGATGTAGGACTTTTAGGATGAATAATAAGGGCTGGTAATAGCTTTGGTGTAAACTATTACTCTTTTGGATTTGTCACACCTACACTACTAAGTCTATGTGCATTATATAGATAGGAACCCTTTACTATCAAGCCAAGAACGTCCTCAATAAGTTATTAACTGGAAATGATCGGCCTCACATGATTAATAGAAGTTAAGGCATCAATAAATGACCAAAAGTGTAACTGCAGGGGCTCCAGCCGGATCGGTTACGACGTAGCTGATCCGGTTATGTTTTGACCATTCCCCAACCGATCCGGTTGCGGGCTCCGACCGATCGGCTGGGAGCCTTCCGTACACAAAATCTTGACTTTTGTTGACTTTTCTCGATTCGTGCCTTTTTCTTTGCTTTCGATGCTGATTTCCAAGACGAAACTTGATATTTAATTGATGTAGACACTTAAAAATCCTTGTGCTTCCTAATAATTGAGTCCATGAGCTTCCTCTCTTGACTTTCTTTCTCGGGAATTATCCAAATGTGCATGAAATCTTCATTTCTTCGTCTTTTATGATACCTTGCTACATTCACATATAAATACGCTTCTTTTGCACTTTTGCAACAATTATGAGTAAATATAGCCAATTATCATACACAAAACCGACTATAACGCTACTAAGAACATGCTCATTTTGAGCGTTATCAAATTCCCCCATACTTAAGTTCTACAATCACCTCAAGAGACATAATTGTTAATTTGCTTTTAAAATGTGAAACTTTAAAAATGAACCAAATGACTTTAGATAACATAACTAAATACCTCACGAATGATTTTAAGAATTCACTCAACACTCATATATTGGTGGGTATATGTAAATCACTCAATGCCTAGTGTTAGATATTGGATTTCACAAATACATCAAACCATGATTCAAAGGAGGCGTAATATATAGATTTTAGAGAGAGAAATTTGAGAGGTTTGGGAACTTAGTGAGAGAAAGTAAAAGTATTATTATGAGCTCCAACCCTCTACCTTGGGAGGTAGAGGGTATTTATATTATCTTACATAAACGCCACCTATGGGCTATGGATCAGGCATACAGTGGGTAAAGACCCTTCCGTCCTCCACGGTATTACTTAACTAAATACTACCTAACATTAAATAACCATGACTACGAGCTTTCTAACGATTACATATACTTGAGGTGACTGACACTTTAATAACTGGATTTACTAATCCTAACAATCTCCCCTTAAGGGAGGTCACCTCAAATTACATTGAATACAAAACATATATTACATTAAGATTGTTCTTGTATTCTTGTTAATGTTCCTTGCTCTGTAGCCCGTAGTCTTTGATTCTTCATTTTTGCATGTTTGGATAATCCAAGTGGAGGTCTTTAACTGATCCATGTGATAATGAGTTTTGAGCTAGCTTTGACATCATAAGCTACCATAAATCTCTGACTGTTCCTTTGTAGTGTTGACATTATGTGATGTTGTGACTTTTGGACCGACATGCTCACATTCTGGATCATGAAATCTTCTCATTAGAGTAGCGGAAGCTTTAGTTGATTCATCATATTTGTAGCAACGTAGCAGAAGCATGGAGTGAAAATATCAGTCGTTGATGCACTTATCATGATATCTTTAGAAATGAATGTGTTGTGTGAGCATGCGCTTATGGATTGACCTCTCCATTACGATTAGTCGCAAACGTCGGGTATACCGAATACAATAGTTAGAATAAAACACGAAAGTGTCTTTGATCACTTCGTTGAATTGAGGTACACGCCCACGGTTCCCGCTGATCAAGACAAGCATCGCTCGTGATCGGTATAATTTCAAGAATCTCCTTGACAGGGTTTCGCAATGCTCTAGTTGTTCTCAAACCGAACGTCTCAAAGAAGACAACACGGAGTGAGTGAACCAAATTTAGGATTCACTGATTGATGAAAAGAGATTTGAAAAACAATCATGTACTGCATAATAAAGTGTTTTTGCAATACAACGAAGGTTTTAAGGAAATATCAGTTATCAATCATAAACACCTTTTATTTTTGAAATATTAATACACAGTTGATGTGCTAAGAAAAATAATTTTTAGCACAACGACCGGTTTTTCAAAGGCATCCGTCAATCCATAAACCGAACCAAGATTGATTCATCATTTTGAATCGCCCCATTGTTTCATTCGCTTGTCACATGGTTGATCTATTGATAGATCTCACATGCCACCTACCAAGAGCTTGTTTGATGTTGGCTCTAAAGGCTTTCCATCTTCATTGTGCATATGTTTGCATATCACTCAGATGTTCTGGCAATACCACAAGGATAATGCGTAGGACTCTTAAGATATAATCTCTCTTTCCACAATGTGTGAAACAGAGAGTCTTCATTGACAGTTTCCTAATGAGATTTATTGATGATCTCGTGGAACTAGACTCAATAGTGCATATTTGGTTCCTATGCCGGAGACTAGGGAGAGGGTCTCCTTCTTCAATATCAACAATCTCTAAGCGAAAGTTGATAGATTATGTAGGTTGCCCGTGAGAATGAAACAACTCCTTTTAAGAGAAACTTGAGTGGCTTGGGAAGTTGTAGTGCAGTGCGTCACTGGGTACATGACGTCTTGTCTTTAATACTGGTGTTACCTTAGTAGCGACCAGTAGCATATGTATTGAACCCGGTTTCTGCCCTAAGGTTGAATTATTAGAGGGCTATTTATTTTCACCCTTTTCACATTCTTTTCTTTTCATTCTTCAACCCTTCAAGCTTATCGAGACTTCATAACTAGAACCTTGTTGGGTTTATTCCAGCTCTAGCTCTATCTCATCCGCACTCTTGCCATATCTCACTTTTCTCCTTTTTCATTATACCTAAGGACTTCTACACTATCTAGTGGATTGTCCCTGGGTAGATCCCTCCGGCTCTGGCGGGATCGTGGGAACGAATACTTAACCAAACCATCCTTATATCACCATACACAAAGTAAATTTGGTCGGTCTTTTTGGTATTGTTCATCTACCATTGGAACCAATTGAAAACCATTTGAAAATCAATCCAGATACTTGTGATATATTATCAAAGCATTTTGTACATGAATTGTTTTTTATATATTAGAAAAAGAGCTCCTCCTCAACATGTGCATCGTATATTTGAAAGTGTTTTGCACATATTAGGGAAAACCTGCACTTTGGAATAAATCAATCATGTTTCAATCCTTTTTGGTTTGATATAGATGCTCCCCCTTAACATGTGCATGGAAAATTTGAAATCGTTTGGCACATGTAGGAAGGAGAGCTTGCAAAACACTTATAAAACCATTTATCGAATTATCAGTTTAAATCCAATTTAAATCACAAATTCTCCCCCGATCACAATTTTCAAATCATTTGAGATTTGTGATCTCTATAGATTTAAATTATTTTTGAAAGCTTTTGAGGAGAATTGTGACTTGCTTGTGAAAACATTTAACCGATAAGGATCAAATTTGAGACTTTAAACTCCAACGATGAAACATGCTTTAATATCTTATGAAAACATGACATAAGCCTTGGTCTGAACGAACTGTATGACAAATAACCTTTTGATTTAATTGAAATCATTCTCCCCCTCAATCAATGACATAAGTTGTGGATTGAGAGATATAGATTTTGACAAATGTTAAGTCGAAATGATTTTCAAAAATTGAGACCAAGTTATTGTTCAAAGCTATTGATTTTCATTAGATAACAAATATTTTTCAGAAGAATTTGTAGAAGGAAAAATATTTGTGAGGGAAACATTTGTCTTTTTAGTGACAAACATTTGATTTTAGAATCAGAGCATGAGATTTGAAAAATAAGATAAAGCATGGCTCTGTTTTTTCTTTAAAAACGGGTTATAGACCTGAAATGACTCTAAACCTTAGTTTTACTTTCTTTTTTTTTTTTTTTTTTTTTTTTTTTTGTAAACGATTTAAGAGCATTCAAAAACATCTAAAGACCCGTGTCACTCTTTGAATGACAACACAAAGTCCGTAGATGTTATCGAATCAAGAAAAATATGACAAAATGACAATATTTTTTGAAAATTTTTTAGATTTTCAATTTTTATGGATTTTTGAAAGTTTTATATTTTAGATTTTCTAATTTTGTATTTTGTTTTTGAGAAAAAAAGATATGTACAATGAATAGATGAAGACAAGCCTTTACTCCTCTGCTTCCTCTTGAAGACGTTTCAGTGTCTCAGGTTGAAGACTCTTTAGTCCAAGACGAGGAAGAATGAACTCAAAACTTTCTCGAGGGAGTGCCTTAGTGAAGATGTGTCACACCCCCAAATTACCTGTTTTACAGCGGAATGGAATACCTTGGGGAGGACTGTCATAGCATCGAATTTACAGTTATATCGAACGACCAAAAGTGTCATTTTGAAAATATCGTTTGATTAAGTAAATTAATCAGAGTTTACAAACCATAGGTCCCAATAAATTACCAAAGTACCAAAATGAGTTTTTTACAATCAAACGATAGTTAAGTGCATAAAATATATGTGAGACGCGTCGTCATCGCGACTCTATGATAAGTCCACATGCATGCCATGAAGTGAATGCCTTAGATACCTGAGATAAAACATGCTAAAAGTGTCAACACAATGGTTGAGTGAGTTCATACAGTTTTTTTTAACAACTAAAGCTTTTAAAGAACGCTCATGCAACAAAGGCAAAGTTTTGATCATTAATAGTCCACAAAGCAAAGGAATTGTAAATCCACTCAGTTCCAAGTTCCACCCATACAAAACTTGCAACCTGTGTGTTCACAACCCACTGCCAAAAGTAGTATGTCTAATAGTCAAGTGCACGTTTTCATAATAGTTCATAGTATCGCACCACGTATATAATAATGTATGCCAGGCAAAGCCCCTAGAATAAATAATATGCGTCCCGTAACATAGTGGACGAGAGGTTGGCCGACATCTAATAGCGCTATCCATACTACCTACTAATAGGAGACTAACAATGCGAATGTACGAACAGTACATCATACAACTATTAATATACAATTAAGAACACTCCGAACATGGGAGAATTTGCACTGCTCCGAACAGGGGAGACTTAGATTGAAAATGCTCCGTTCCCATAGGGAGACATTCTGCTCCGGACCGGGGAGGCTTTAATTTGCTCCGAACAAGGGATACTTTATAGTGATGCTCCGAACATGGGAGACTTTATAGTGATGCTCCGAAAATGGGAGACTTTATAGTGATGCTCCGATCATGGGAGACTTTATAGTGATGCTCCGATCATGGGAGACTTAGGTTAAGGTCATAACACATTCGGTTCAATAAGTTCAGACAAGTCATAAGTTCGTATTTAAGTTCAAGGGTTCCATTCAAAAGTTCGTAATTAAGTTCAAGAGTTTAAGCCGAGTTCAAAAATCAAAACAGTTAAAGAGCTCAAATCATATCAAAAGGTTCAAAATAGTCAAAGGGTTCAATATTATGTCAAACAAGTTCAAAATAGTCAAAGGTTCAATATTAAGTTAAAAGAGATTAATTATATGTCAAAATGTTTTAAATCAAGTTAAAGTGTTCAAATATATGCCAATATGTTCCTATCAAGTTAAAAGAGTTCAAATATACAAGTCGAAGGCTCAAAATCACGGAAAGTGGTTCAAATAATAGTGTTCATAACATAGTTATCAATTTAGTTCGGGCACAATCTACTTACTAGCATAAGTAGTGAAACAAAAGGGTCACAAGTTCATGATAGTTCAAACAATATAGTTTAAGTTCATATAAGTGTAAAGTAAAAGCAAGTAGTTGAGCATGTATCTCCCCCAAAGAGTTTGTAAAACAATTAAACGAGTAAAAGTGGGGCTACGAACTCACCTGTTGCAATAGTTATGATGACAAAGTGGATGCACAGAAATGAGACGCAACTCTCTAACCGCGACCTATTATGAATGATATGATCTAATATAAGTCATGAAACAAAGTCGTGCATGCAAACTCATATGATATCCATACCAATTGTGCATTTTTGAAAATAAAGTTTATCGTCAAAATATATGTTTTTGACGTCTCGTTAAGTTAATAAACACTTTTCATGTAAATACGTTGAAACGGTACTCCACGATCCTCGTTTGGTGTTTTATTGGTAAATATAATGTTTTCGTCATAAAATGACACTTTTCATACTTTGAAAATATGCCCAAAATGGCCTCGCACAACTAGTCGCGAAATATGGTACGTTAAGGGTTAGTGATGAAACTCCGCGTTTTTGAAAACTTTGCAACAATGTCTAGAAGTAGTATCATTTAACTTTTGACGATACGGGTCTCGATCAATGAGAAAAATGGTTCTCAACATGACGTATTACAAAAACTGTTTTAGTCTTATGATTATTTTGCTATTAGAAGCTGTCAAAATAAATAGAGTTTCGTAGGGTTTCAAACGTGTATATCTTGGTCGTTATAAGCTTGTTTTCTACGTTCTTTATATCCACGGTTTCGTATTAACATATAATAATATATTTTCAGTAGGTCGGCTCCTACAGATCACGTCTAACGCTTCGTTTTGTCCGTTGAAATTCGTGCAACAACACATATATTTTCAGAAAATAGTTTTCCGTCGTTAAACTTGGAAAAATCATAACTCCTTCGTTATAAACTCGTTTTAATCCGTTCAAGCGACCACGTTTTCGTTTTAAAGTATATTTTCTGAATTTATAGCCCAAAATATTTTATAAACTGTCGAATTTTCCAGATTTCACAAATAAGATCAGACCACTATTTATTGTTGTCGAAAATGATTTTTCTCGCGTAATACTTATTCTAACCACTTCAAATCAACGCCAAAGCTATTCTAAACCTACCATACACCTTCTTAGGGTGTCATGGGTTCATAGACATCATCAAAAATGATATGTTTCAAGGGATAATTATAGGATGATATATATTCATTAATAGTACTTAAAAACAAATAAAGTGGTATAGATGATCATTTAACTTGCATGTTTTCTTACAAAAATGATGAAATAACATAAATATGAATATGAAAGAGTTATGAAGATCATGAAATGCTTACTTGAATGATGAAGGAATTTGTATTGCAATTACATAATCAACCTAGAGGTTTATATTTCAAAACCTTAAGATATATAACTAGTAGAGATTGATAAACTCAAGATCTTGAAAAATAATATGATTTCCTCTTGGTTTCTTGAGCATGGCCGGTTTCAACAAGGAAAAAGGAAGAAGAATTGCTTGATTGCACCTTTAGAAAATGTGTATGTAAGTTTTAATTCAATTATTAAAGTGCCTAGTCAAGAAAAACAACATGTGTACATCCATCTTTGATAAAGATATTTTGAAAAACTTGTTGTGTCATCTCTTGGTCGACAAGAGTAAAATAAAGAAAAGAAGTGATGTATTTGTTGAGCAAGTGTAATAATGTATAAAATTTGTTTGTAAGTTGTAATATAATTAAGTGTTTAGGGTAGCGTTAGCTAAAAATAAATTTTAACGGAACAAAATAAAATATTTCGATGTCATAAAAATTATAAAAATACATTCCTTGCAAAAATTTAGTGAAATAATAATTATCGAGTAGCATTTACGAAAACCGTCAGAATATATATATATAACAATTTATATACAAAATAAATTGAAAACATCGGTAAACTAATAATATAATTTTATAGTCTTAAAATGAGTATAAAAATATATTAGGATTATTTTGGATGTGTCGGATCAATATTCAAAATAAATGTTTACGCGATAGCGTTTATTTAATAGGAAAATAAACGTTTAATGAAATATGCGAACCCATGCATGAACTAATATGCAGATAATGGTTGTAAATATAAATTTTTCTCCAGGGATGAATAGTGTTTTGTGAATAGTAAAATTTGGAAATAACTTCTCAAAATATCAACTCGTCTTAAAAAAACGATGAATAGTAACCGATGAATAGTAAATTTGAAAAATGACCGAAAATTGAGAATTGTGACATTCTTCCCCGGTTAGAGGAATCACGTCCTCGTGATTCAATTAATGATACTATGGTCCGAACCTCGACAAGGATTCTAAAAGTTCATGCTCGTATATGGTCTAAATGATTATGCCAATGCCCATGCATATGAGTTCCTCATCCGACTAGGTACGTTCTTGTGCTATCGTGATCATTTCCCATTCTAAAGACATGCTCTCTTATGGTTGGGTTTGATAAGGCAAGCTTTCTCATTCTCGAGCAAAACCCTCAAAAGACTTTTAGATAACCGATTTTCACTTAATCTCACAACTCATCAAACAAGAACTGTCATGAGATTAGGCTAAATCGGTTTGAGTAACAACTTGATTCTAGCTTGATCTTTGCAACTCATCAAACAAGAACTGTCACTCAGATCAAACTGGAAACAAGTTGTTTGAAGAAAATCTTTTGAAAATTTGGCTCGACACGGAATTGCTTACACATATGAGACTACTACTCCCTTCATTGCATGATTCTTCCGAATTAGACATAGGTGATCGTGCTATGTATAATTTAGAGTAACTATGCAATGCTTGGACTAATCGACTCATATGATGTTGGGTGTTGAGTCATAAGCCGCATGTATAATGAGTATGCACTTATAATGATATGATGAGATGCTATGATGATGTAGTTATAGTCTAGGGTCAATGATGCAACCTAGTTCTCTATAACCGATGCTCTGATACCAATCTGTCACACCCCCAAATTACTTGTTTTACAGTGGAATGGAATACCTTGGGGAGGAATGTCATAGCATCGAAGTTACAGTTATATCGAACGACCTAAAGTGTCGTTTTGAAAATATCGTTTGATTAAGTAAATTAATCAGAGTTTACAAAACATAGGTCCCAATAAATTACCAAAGTACCAAAATGAGTTTGTTACAATCAAACGATAGTTAAGTACATAAAATATATGTGAGACGCGTCGTCATCGCGACTCTATGATAAGTCCACATGCATGCCATTAAGTGAATGCCTTAGATACCTGAGATAAAATATGCTAAAAGTGTCAACACAATGGTTGAGTGAGTTCATAGAGTTTTTAACAAGTAAAGCTTTTAAAGAACGCCATGCAACAAAGGCAAAGTTTTGATCATTTAGAATAGTCCACAAAGCAAAGGCATTGTAAATCCACTCGCCCAAGTTCGCCCATACAAAACTTGCAACCTGTGTGTTCACAACCCAACGCCAAAAGTAGTATGTCTAATAGTCAAGTGCACGCTTTCATAATAGTTCATAGTATCGCACCACGTATATAATAATGTATGCCAGGCAAAGCCCCTAGAATAAATAATATGCATCCCGTAATATAGTGGACGAGAGGTTGCCCGACCTCTAATAGCACTATCCGTACTACCTACTAATAGGAGACTAACAATGCGAATGTACGAACAGTACATCATACAACTATTAATATACAATTAAGAACACTCTGAACATGGGAGAATTTGCACTGATCCGAACAAGGGAGAATTAGATTGCAAATGCTCTGTTCCCATAGGGAGACATTCTGCTCTGGACAGGGGAGGCTTTAATTTGCTCCGAACAAGGGAGACTTTATAGTGATGTTCCGAACATGGGAGACTTTATAGTGATGCTTCGAACATGGGAGACTTTATAGTGATGCTCCGATCATGGGAGACTTTGTAGTGATGCTCCGATCATGGGAGACTTAGGTCAAGGTCATAACACGTCCGGTTCAATAAGTTCAGACAAGTCATAAGTTCGTATTTAAGTTCAAGGGTTCCATTCAAAAGTTCGTAATTAAGTTCAAGAGTTTAAGCCAAGTTCAAAAGATCAAAACAGTTAAAGAGCTCAAATCATATCAAAAGGTTCAAAATAGTCAAAGGGTTCAATATTATGTCAAACAAGTTCAAAATAGTCAAAGGTTCAATATTAAGTTAAAAGAGATTAATTATATGTCAAAATGTTTTAAATCAAGTTAAAGTGTTTAAATCTATGCCAATATGTTCCTATCAAGTTAAAAGAATTCAAATATACAAGTCGAAGGCTCAAAATCACGGAAAGTGGTTCAAATAATAGTGTTCATAACATAGTTATAAATTTAGTTCGGGCACAATCTACTTACTAGCATAAGTAGTGAAACAAAAGGGTAACAAGTTCCTGATAGTTTAAACAATATAGTTTAAGTTCATATAAGTGTAAAGTAAAAGCAAGTAGTTGAGCATGTATCACCCCCAAAGAGTTTGTAAAACAATTAAACGAGTAAAAGTGGGGCTACGAACTCACCTGTTGATATAGTTATGATGACAAAGTGGATGCACAGAAATGAGACGCAACTCTCTAACCGCGACCTATTATGAATGATATGATCTAATATAAGTCATGAAACAATGTCGTGCATGCCAACTCATATGATATCCATACCACTTGTGCATTTTTGAAAATAAAGTTTATCGTCGAAATATAGGCTTTTGACGTCTCGTTAAGTTAATAAACACTTTTCATGTAAATATGTTGAAACGGTACTCCACGATCCTCGTTTGGTGTTTTATTGGTAAATATAATGTTTTCGTCGTAAAATGACACTTTTCATACTTTGAAAATATGCCCAAAATGGCCTCACAAAACTAGTCGCGAAATATTGTACGTTAAGGGTTAGTGATGAAACTCGGCATTTTTGAAAACCTTGCAACAATGTCTAGAAGTAGTATCATTTAACTTTTGACCATATGCAGATAATGGTCGTAAATATAAATTTTTCTCCAGGGATGAATAGTGTTTTGTGAATAGTAAAATTTAGAAATAACTTCTCAAAATATCAACTCGTCTTAAAAAAATGATGAATAGTAACCGATGAATAGTAAATTTGAAAAATGACCAAAAATTGAGAATTGTGACAAGATGTCTGCTAGCTGATATTCAGATCTCACAAAGTAAAGTTCTACCACACCTTTTTCCACTTGTTCCCTGATAAAATGATGTCGAATGCCGATGTGCTTTGCTCTTGAATGTTGAACATTGTTGCAGGAGAGTACAATTGCACTTTTGTTATCACAATACAGAGGAATTTTGTTGAAGTCAAATCCATAGTCAGATAGTTGGGATCTCATCCATAGGATTTGGGCAAAACACGATGACATGGCGATGTATTCAGCCTCTGTAGAGGATATCGACGTAAAAATTTGTTTCTTAGATGACCATCTTACAAGCTTTTCTCCCAAGAATTGTGCACCACCTGATGTGCTTCGACGTATATCTTGACACCCTGCATGGTCTCGTGATCTCGATATGTTGTTAGTGACATATTGGTGTCTCTTCGGATACCAAAGTCCCATGTGAATGGTACCTTGGAGATACCGAAAGACCCATTTAACCGCTTCAAGGTGCTTTTAGTAGGCTTAGCTCGATATCAGCACACATGCATACAATGAACAAGATGTCGGTCTCCATCGGCCGTGAGGTACATCGTGATCCAATCATACTACGATATTTTGTTTGATCAATCATGATCCCCGAGTGATCCTCATCCGTTTGGTTCGCTCCACAATGGGAGTGTCTACGGGGTCACTAGTGTCAAATCCAAATTTCTTTAAAATTTCATTAGCATATTTAGATTGATTGATAAAAATGCCTCGGGACTTTGTGAAATTTGTAATCCTAAGAAAAATGACATTTGTCCCATCATTGACATTTGAAATTTAGAGCCCATCTCCTTAGAAAATGGTCACATTCATTAGGGTCACGAGGCGTAAAATAATATCATCAACATAGATTTGAACGTGAATTAAATGTTTGCACGACTTTACGGTGAACAATGTCGGATCAATCGCCTTTGTGAATCCCTTAGACACAAGAAACTTTGATAGCGTGTCATACCATGCTTTTGGAGCTTACTTCAAACCGTAAAGGGCCTTCTTCAAGCTATAGACATGAGTAGAATGCTCGATTCACAAAACCTTCAGTTGGTCGACGATACTTCTTCTTTCGGATCTTCTTTAAGAAAAGTTGTCTTTACATCCATCGATAGACTACCATATTCTTGCTTGCGGCGTTAGCGTGAAGATTCGATTGCCTCAATACGTGCAATCGAGCAAATGATTCTTCAAAGTCAATACCATCCTCTTGACGGTATCCTTTTGCAACCAATCGAGCCTTGTTCTTTAACACATCACCATGCTCATCAAGTTTTACTTTGAAGATCCACTTTAGAGCAATGATCATTGCACAATCAGGAGCAGGTACTAATTCCCATACATCTAATCGATCAAACTCATGAATTTCTTCTTGCATGGCATTGAACCAACTGTCTTCATTCATGGCAGTTTTAACGTCTTTTGGTTCGATCTTAGATAGTACGAAGTTGAAGAAGCACCATAAGGCATCAGTTGCAAGTTATTTACGAGTGGATACTGGACGAGAGGGTTCCCATGATGTTGTCCAATGGATGGTCATGTGTCCATTTCTATGGTGTTCATGTGGTTGTTGTTGAGGAGTTGAAGTAGCGAGTTTGGATCTCCGTTGAATATGGTTCGGATTTGGTTCGAAGCAAAATGTTTTCAAATGGAGCATCTTCCGGAGTAGCAAAAGGGTTTTCATCATCTCAGAATCGCAGCAACATTTCCATTGTGTACATTCAAGATTGATGACTTGAGATCGATGAAGAGTGATCTGCAGAGGGCGCTTCATGAGATAGTGACATAGAGATGGATGGATTGAGTGTGTTGTTTGGATTAGGATGGAAACACATGAAGTGGTTGAGTGGATATTGTCTTGAGATTCAAAGTATTCATCAAACATTTGATTAAACAACTTCTTCAAACCATCTTCCGAAGGGGGTACATATGAAATTGCTGGTGAGGGATTTTGTACAAGAGAAGAACTAATGGGATTACTTAATGAAGATTGAAATGCGGGTCCAGAACTTGATTGTCCTGGAGCCATTTGCCCGGACATCTCATCGAACGTAACGTGTATAGTTTCCATGATATCTCGAGTTCTTTTGTTATAGATTCGGTAACCCTTCTTGTTTGATGCATAACCCACAAAAACTCCAATGTCTGCTTTAGCTCTTAATTTACCTAAATCTTGTCCTTCATTTGTTGGATAGCATAAAGCACCAAACACACGAAGGTAGGAGAGATCTGGTTTTCATTGATGGACAAGTTCATATGGAGTTTTTCCATTAGTGGTGTGAATGAGAGAATGATTTTGGGTGTAGCAGGCGGTGGCAATGGCTTACGCCCAAAGAAACATTGGAACCTTTGAATAAATTTGCATAGTTCTTGCAGCTTCAACAAGAGTTCGATTTCGTCTTTCAACTACACCATTTTGTTGAGGCGTGCGTGGAACACTTCTTTGATGAATGATTCCAATGTTTTCATAAAATTGACTTAGGTCTTTGTTAACAAACTCAGTGCCATTGTCTGTTCGAATAATTCTAACAATCTTGTTAAGTCGAACCTGCAGCTGCGTGATAAGTTTGATGATGACATCTGGAGTTTCATCCTTTGTCCTCAAGAACTTAACCCACAATCGAGAGTAGTCATCAACAATGACTAAAACATACTTCTTCCCATTTATTGTTTGCACTCGCATTGGTCCACACAAATCCATATAAAGAGTGTGAAGAACCTCCATAACTGGGTTCGCAGGTTTGGGTTTGTGGGCATATTTCCTGCTTTCTCCCAATTGGCATGCTGAACAAAGATGATCTTTTTCATACTTTAGTCTGGGTAAACCTCTTACAAGGTCCTTTCTGGAAATATTATTAATGGTGCCGAAGTTCAAGTGATTGAGACGACGATGCTATAACCATGACTTTGTTTTCGAGGCCTTTGACAACAAGAAGATTGGAGAAGACTTCATCATGTCATCGATAGAGATGGTGTATAGGTTTGTACCACAAGTTCCTCTTAAAATTTCCACACCATCAAGTTCTCTAACGAAACAAGTATGTTTTCTAAAAGCTACCTCTAGATCGGAATCACGTAATCGACCAACGTAAAAGCAGTTATGACCAAGACCTTCAACATAATATACCCGGAGATTGCACTATCACCAACAACATAGTCTCCATAACCCATAATTGCACCGAAATGGTCGCTCCCGAATCTAACAATCCCGATGAATTTACTCACGGTTCATGAGCCGCGACCGTCTCCAAATATATGTTGGAACAGCCCGAGTCCAAGTACCACGTAACGATTTGAACGACCTGCAGGTTGAACACGACAAAAATGGATAACTAGATAATTGGGATCCCCATGCAAGAATGAGTTCCATTTGGTTAGTAACATTGATTGGAACACCTACATCGGAAGTAGAAACAATGGAATCATCAGGGATAGGTGCATTGCTAGTGTAAGTATTAGACCTATTCAAAGTATGTTCACTTCTTAAAGGAATAGTTCTACCAGTAGGCATCCAATTGGTAATGGGCATTGACTTAGATAATTTAGGGCACAACTCATTAAGACTAAGCTTGCGGCCAGTAGGTATCCACTGATAACCTACATTACTAAATTTTCTTCATGTGGGCATTAACGATTTTAACTGGGTGTTTAACAGAATTAATCAAATCATTCACGCCACATTCTTGATCAGTAATAGAAACCAAGCAATCATTATTACATGTTTTGCAGATAGTAGCAGAATTCAAATTAATTACAGTACGCTTATAGCCAATACTAGAATCAACACGATTCGTTTTATTCAACTCAAACTTAATGTTCCTAGGGTGGTCTTCTACTCTCTTCCATTGCACACTTTTAGCTTGCAAGGTCCTATCTTGCTTTGTATTGCCTGGAGGCTTTGACCCGCTTCGCTTTGGTGTCACTTTTACTCCTATAGAGGAATGGGAACATTAGTTGGTTTTGCTACTTTTGCATTTCGTGTTTAGAAGTGTTTGGGATCCGAGCTACTTGAAGGCACATTAAAGTTCACTTTCTTAATAGTGGGCATAGGATGGGTTGCATACTTAGCACTAGGCATAGAACAAGGCATCACAGCTTTATTTTTCTCACATAATGATTTAGGGCATGTTGCTCTTAAACATTCTAATAGCTCCTAAGATCGTTTGGCGTGAATGCAAGCAAACCTAATTTCACTATCAAGTGGCTTATTTATGAAATCCTCTTCTACAATCTCACAGAGACATTCTAGACTATCCTTAAGGTGAGCGAAATAGTTATGAAACACAAGTTCGTTATTTCTAAGATGAGGAGGAATGTATTTAACATCACAAGATATTTAGAGTCCGCAGATGACTTTGATACAACATTCTCATTAAAGACAAGTGGCACTTTCCCTTTTACCCGACTCTCGATTCTCAATTTCCTTTTGTAAAGACGTTATTTTTCGTTGTTCTTGTCACGATTGACTTTCATTGAATCATATAACTCTTTAAAGTGTCGTTTAACCTTTTCATTTTCTTCTAGAAAACTCTCATTTTCTGTTGTAAAACATTAACCAAGTTTTGAAGATGAAAAGTTTGAGAACACCGAGAATCTAAGGAGGAGGCATTTGGGAGCCACATTGTTCTTTTCACCCTTTAATTGTGAAATTTGGGCTTTCAACTTTACGATCGTGTTACAAGTGAGCTTGAATCATTCACACGTTTGTTTATTTCAAAACGCATCAAACTCGGAACATTTGAAGATGTCTTGATGTTTGAGGTTTTGACATTTTCTTTGAGATAATGATATTTTAGTTGTAAATTAAAATGTTCAACTTCTAGCTTAGAAAAATGTTTTACCAAATTATCATGGTCATCCTGATCAATTTTATCATTTAGTTCTGAGTTTTTGTTTTCAAGCTCAACGACACGATCATGGGAAACTTTCAAAGCAACAGATAACTCATGAAATTGAGACGCAGTAATAGAATGCTTAGTAACAGTATAAAACATATCTTGAGCTACACAACTCAATATTAAGTTCTCATTTAAGGTATGCAGGTTCTTCCTTTCAATTTCATTATATTTGAGTTCCGCTCATAATCATTAACCTCAACTATCATTGCATCAAATTCCTTTTCCATTTCTTTAATGTCTCGAGTTTTTCCTTTTGAAGACTCTCAAATTGACCTTTTAATTGTTTAAAGAAGGGCATGACCTCGTTAAATAGCGTTCTTTAGTTTGCTCAAAACCCTTTCCCTTGATTATCCCCAGCAGGTGTGATTCTCTTCTTACATGTCTTCTCAAAATCAATGAATAGTTGATACACAACATACAAATGATTAAGGTCTTACTATTAGTGGAAATAGTTCTAGAACTAAATGCATTGGTGTATTCGGAGGATACACGTGAGTACGCAGCACTTTCCTAAGGGAGTGTTTGTTTCAACAAGTACTTTAGCTTTTGCTTATCCATATCTTTCTTCCAAAAATCTGCTCGGGGTTAATTGAGTTTGAGGCTTAAACATGTTCGGGAGATCCAATTTTCCTTAGTGTAATCATGGGGTTTGGTCATTATGTTTTTCTTTTACACTCGTGATCTTTTAGCTTCTTATCCATTTTCTCCTAGAGGCATCTTCTAATTTTCTTTCCTCTTACGTGGTTCCAATACATGATGGTGTTTGCCTAGGCTCGAGGATCTCATTACCATCATATACAATGTTATGGAAGGCTTTATCCCTTTTACAATACTCGGATTTGGCTCCTCAACTAGGGGAATACTATGCTTATCGCTTAAGACTCTATGCTTAGTGATCATGTGAGCAGTCTGAATGGTATTCCCTTGTACGTACAACTTATTTTCAAACTTGTTTTTTGTTAGATATAAGCTTTTCACATACACATCAAACCATAATACAAAGTAGCATATAGATGGAATTCTAGAGAGAGAAAGTTAGAGGATTAGGGAACTTAGTGAGAGAAAGTGAAAGATCTTATTATGAGCTCCAACTCTCTACCTTGGGAGGTGAGAGTATTTATAGTCTTACACAAATCGCCACACTATGGGTCGTGGATCGGTATACAATGGGTAAAGACCGTCCGTCCTCCACGGTGTTACTTAACTAAATTACTACTTAACTTAAAAGAACTACGACTACGAGCTTAACGATTACATATACTTGAGGTGACCGACTCTTAATACGGGAATTTCTAATTCCTAACAATCTCCCCTAAGGTAGGTCACCTCAATTATACATCAAAAATTACATTGAATACAAATAGATTTTACATTAACAGTTGATCTTGCATTCTTGATGTAGTCCTTTGCTCATAAGCTCGTAGTCATTGATTCTTCACAATGCATGTTTGGTCATTCCAAGTGGAGGTCTTTTCTTGATCCACGTGATGATAAGTTTGAGCCATCTTTGGAGATCATCGACAATCAACAATCTCGACACATCCTTTGTGATGTTGGTATTTTGTGATGTTGTGACTTTGGGACCGACATGCTCACATTCGGATCATGATATCTTCTCATCGTAGTAGCGGAAGCATTTGTTGAATCACGATATTGGCAACAGCGTAGCGCATTTACATGGAGTGAAAATATCGAGTCATTGATGCACTAATCATGATTTCTTTTGAGATGAATGTGTTAAGTGAGCATGCGGCTATGGATTGACCGCTTCATTACGATCACCGCAAGCGTCAGGCGCACTGCATACAACAGATTAGCAACAAATCGCACGAAAGTGTCTTTGATCACTTCGATGAATTGAGGTACACGCCCACGGTTCCCGTTGATCAAGACAAGTCTTGCTGTGATCGTAGGATTCTAGGAATCTCCTTGACAGGGTTTCGCAATTGTTCTAGTTGTTCTCAACCGGAACATCTCAAAGAAGACAACACGGAGTGAGTGAACCAAATAATTTTAAGTCCACCGATTGATGAAAAGAGATTTGAAAAACAATCGTGTATTGCTCAATAGAAATTGTTTTGCAATACAACGAAGGTTTTATTGAAAATCAATTATCAATCATAAAAATACCTTTTGGTTTGACAAATTAGTACACAGTCGATGTGCTAAAGAAAAGAATTTATTAAGCACAACGACCGGTTTTTCAAAGGCATCCGTCAATCCATAACATGAACCGGGATTGACTCAAGAGATTGAATCGCCCCATTGTTTACGTTCGGTTGTCACATGGTTGATCTATACAATAGATCTCACATGCCACCTACCGGAGCTTGTTTGATGTTGGCTCGAAGGCTTTCCATCTTCATTGTGAATATGTAAACACATCACTCGGATGTTCCGCAATACCACAAGGATAATGCGTGGGACTCAGATATAATCTCTCTTCCACATTGTGTGAAATAGAGAGTCTTCATTGAAAGTGTCCTAATGAGATTTATTGATGATCTCGTGGCTCTAGACTCAATTTGTGCATATTTGGATCCTATGATCGGAGACTAGGAGAGGGTCTCCTTCTTCAATATCAACCATCTCTAAGAGAAAGTCGATAGATAATGTCGGTTCCCGTGAGAATGAAACAAGTCCTTTTAAGAGGAACTTGAGTGGTTTGGAAAGTTGAAGTGCGCGTCACCGGGTCCATGACGTCTTGTCTTCAAGATCGATGTTACCATTAGTAGCATATGAAGTGAACCGGTTTTACGCCTAAGGTTGAATAAATGGAGGCTATTTGTTTTCACCTTTTCTCATTCAATTCTTTTAATTCTTCAACCCCTTGATTGCTTACCGAGACTTCATAGCTAGAACCTTGTTGGGTTTATTCCAGACTAGCTCGGTCTTAGTCCGCACTCTTCCCTTATCTCATTTTCTCCTTTTATCATCATACCTAAGGACTTCTACACTAACTAGTGGATTGTCCTCGGTAGATCCCTCCGATTACAGCGGATCATGGGAACCAATATCTAGCCTTATCATCCTTATATCACCGTACATAAAGTAAAGTTGGTCGGTCAATTTGGTATTGTTCATCCGCCATGGATCCAATTGAAAAACCATTTGAAAATCAATTCGGATACTTGTGATATATTATCAAAGCTTTTTGTACCTAAATTGTTTTTGATATTTTTAGAACGAGAACTCCCCTCAACATGTGCATCAAGTATTGAAAATGTTTTGCACACGGAGGCAAGAGAAAGAATTTACTTTTGATTACCATTTTCTAAAGATATCATCATCACTTCCTCAACAAATCAAGTTGGTATAGCATTTCCGGGAAGGATGAGGTTTCCATGAATTTTTGCTCCCCTCAATATGTGCCTCGAGGTTTGAAAAGAGTTTTGCACATACTAGAGGAACCCGCATATTAGGATGAATGATCGCGTTTTAAATCAAAGGTTTAAGATAGATGCTCCCTCAACATGTGCATTGAAAAATTGAAATCGTTTGTCACATGAGAAGGACAAGATGTACATTCTTTTATAACCATTTACCCGATTATCGGTTTAAATCCAATTTAAATCACATTCTCCCCGATCACAATTATCAAATCATTTGAGATTTGTGATCTCGTATAGATTTAAATTGATTTTGAAAGCTTTTAAGGAGAATTGTGACTTGATTGTGAAAGTGTTTTAACCGATATGGATCGATTTTAAGACTTTAAACTCCATTTATAAAACTTGCATGTATATCTTTTGAAAACAATTTAATGACAAATAATTTTTTAATTTAATTGAAATCATTCTCCCCTCAATCAATGACGAGGTTGTTGATTGAGAGATAGAGATTTTGATGATAAGTCCCGATGATTATCAAAATAGAGATTGAGTTATTTTTCAAAGCATTTAGTTTTCAGAGATAGGAGTTTATAGAATCGAGCATAGGATTTGAAAAACATGGTAAAACATGGCTCGTTCTTTCTTTAAAACCGGTTATTGCCTGAAAATGACAATAAGCCATCTCTTTTCTCTCAAATTTTTTTTTTTTTTTTTTTTTTTTAAATAGAATTGAACAAACATCTAAAGTCCCGTGTCATTCTTTGAATGACAAAGACAAAGACCGTAGATATTATCGAACCGAGAAAAACATGACAAAATGACAACATTTTTGAAGATTTTTCAATTTTTCGATTTTATGGATTTTGAAAGTTTTATAATTTTCTATTTGATTTTCAAAAAATATTTACAAGAGATAGATGAAGATAGACCTTTACTCCTCGTCTTCCTCCCGAAGACGCTTGAGAGTTTCGTTGAAGGCTTTTCAAACCAAGTCGTGGAAGAATAAACTCAAACGTTCTCTTGGAAGAGCTTTGGTGAAGATGTCTCTAACCGATATTCGACCTCACAAAATATAGTTCCACCACACCTTTTTCCACCTGCTCCCGATGAAATGATGTCGAATGTCGATATGCTTTGCTCTTGAGTGTTGAACGTTGTTGCATGAGAGAGCAATAGCACTTTATTATCACAGACAGAGGGATTTTGTTGAATTCAAAGCCATAGTCGATAATCGAGATCTCATCCATAAGATTTGAGCACAACAAGATGACATGGCTATGTATTCACCTCTGTAGAGGAAATAGAAGTACTCATTTGCTTCTTTGAAGACCAGCTCACAAGCTTATCACCCAAAAAATGAGCACCTCCATGCATTTCCGACGTATCTTGACAACTCGCATGATCGCATCGCATAGGCCGTTAGTGACATACCGGTGTCCTTCGGGTACCATAGTCCCATATTGATGGTTCCTTGGAGATACCGAAAGACCCGCTTAATCGCTTCAAGGTGCTTTTTAGTAGGCTTAGCCCGGTATCTAGCACACATGCACACAGAGAATAAGATGTCCGTCTACTAGCGTTGAGATACATCGTGATCCAATCATACTCCTATATTTCGCTTGGTCAATCATGATCCCCGAGAGGTCCTCATCTAGTTTGGTTCGGTCAATCATGGGGTGTCAACAGGTCACTTGAATCAAATCCAAATTTCTTTAAAATCTCTGTTGCATATTTAGATTGATTTATGAAAATGCCTCCGGACTTTGAGAAATTTGTAATCCCAAGAAAATGACATTTGTCCCATCATTGACATTTGAAACTTTGAACTCATTTCATTTGAAAACGATCACATTCCATTGGGTCACGAGGCAAAGATAATATCATCAACATAAATTTGAACATGAATCAAATGTTTGCCCGACTTCTACGGTGAACAATGTAGGATCAATCGCTCCTTTGATGAATCCGGTTGATAGAAGAAACTTTGACAAGGTATCATACCATGCTCTTGGAGCTTGCTTTAAACCGTAAAGAGCCTTCTTCAAACGATAAACGTGAGTAGGATGCTCTTGATTCACAAACCCTTCAGTTGGTTGGCGAGACTTCTTTAAGATCTCCGCTAGAAATGCCGCTTTACATCCATCCGATAAACCACCATGTTCTTGCTAGCAAGATTAGCCGTAAAGATTCGATGGCCTCGATTCGAAAGCAACCGGAGCAAAAGATTCTTCAAAGTCTATACCTCCTCTTGACGATATCCTTTCGCAACTAATCGAGCCTTGTTCTTCAACACATCACCATGCTCATCAAGTTTTACTTTGAAGATCCATTTTAGCGCTATAATCATAGACATACTCGAGCGGTGTACTAACTCCCATACATCAAGACGATCAAACTCATGAATTTCATCTTGCATAGCATTGAACCACCTGCCTTCATTCATGGCGCTTTAACGCCTTTGGTTCGATCTTAGACAAGACGGAGTTGAAGAAGCACCATAAGGCATCGGTCATGAAGTTGCTTCCGGTTGATATGAGGCGAGAGGGATTTCCAATGATGTTGTCTAATGGATGATCGTGAGTCCATTTTCCGAGGTGTTCATGTGGCATTTGTTGAGGAACCGGTGTAGTTGAGTCGATGTCTCTCAAGAAGATGGTTACGATGATGATTCGTGAGTAGCAAATATGTTTTCAAATGGAGCATCTTCGAGAGTTGCAAAGGGATTAACTTCATCATTGGTGCGTAAACATTTCCATGATGTACATTTGAAGAGAGATGATTTGTTGATGAGATCAAGGATCAAGCGGTGCTTCTTGACTTCATCGATATTGAGACCGATGAATTGACTTCATTCATCGGAATATGAGCATCCACCGTTGTGGATCAAAGACTTCATTAGTAGTAGACTCATACAGGCTCATCAAACATGGGATCAAACAGCTTTTTTACATCATCTTCGGATGGAGGTACATATGGAGTTTCTTGAGAGGAGTTTGGAACAAGAAATGAACCAATAGGACTGTTTTGAAGTGCGGGTCTGAGTGGAGTGTCCAGGAGCCATTTGACCGGTCACTCATCAAACGAACGTGAATTGTTTCCATGATATTTCGGGTTCTTTTGTTGTAGATTCGGTATCCTTTTGTTTGGTGCATATCCAACAAATACTCCAATGTCGACTTTAGCCCTAAGTTTGCCCAAGTCTTGACCTCATTTGTTGGATAGCACAAGGCACCAAACACACGAAGGAAAGATAGATTAGGTTTTCTGTTGTGGACAAGTTCATATGGAGTTTTTCCATGAATGGTGTGAATCGTGGAACGATTTTGTGTGTAGCATGCGGGCAATTGCTTCACCCGCAGAAACATTGGAACCTTTGAGTAGATCAAGATTGTTCTAGCATTTCAACAAGAGTACGATTTCGCCTTTCAACTACACCGCTCATTGAGGGGTTCGTGGAACACTTCTTTGATGGTCGATTCCAACGCTTTCATAGAATTCACTAAGTTGTTTGTTGACAAACCCGGGCCCATTGTCTGTTACGATAATTCGACGGTTTTGTTTAGTCTAACTGCATTTGCTTGATGAGTTTGATGATGATATCGGAGTTTCATCCTTTGTCCTTAAGAACTTGACCCGTGAATCTAGAATAATCATCAACCACAACTAACACATATTTCTTCCCAAAGATATTCTCAGACCTCATTGGTCCACATAAATCCATATGAATCATATGAAGGACTTCGTGATGAGTTAGTAGGTTTGGGTTTATGGGCATACTTCTTGCTTTTTCCCAATTGACATGTCAACAAAGATGATCCTTTTCATACTTTAGTCTAGGTAAGCCTACAACTAAATCCTTTACGGAAAGATCGTTGATGGTGCCAAGTTCAAGTGATTGAGATGACGATGCCATAACCATGACTTTGTTTTAGAAGCCTTTGATAACAAGCAGATTGGTGATGCTCTCATCATGTCATCGATAGAGATAGTGTAAAGGTTTGAGCCACGAGTTCCTTTCAACAGTTCCTTTCCATTAAGATCTCTAACAAAGGTGTATGTTTTCTCAAGGCTACTTCTAGATCGTAATCACGAATTGACCAACAGAGAATGATTATGACCTAAACCTTCCACATAATACACTGGAGATGACACTATCACCAACAACATAATCTCCATAACCCATAATAGCACCGAAATGATCATTACCAAATCTAACAGTCCGATGAATTTGCTCACGGTTCATGAGCCGTGACCGGTCTCCAAATATATGCTTGAACAACCGTGAGTCCGGTACCACGAACGATTTGAACGATCTGCATTGAACATGCACAAGAATGGATAATCGGATATTTGGGATCCCCATGCAAGAATGGGTTCCATTCGTTAGTAGCAGTTTGGACCACCCACATCGTAAATAGAAGCATTCATATCGATGGTGAGGTAATGGAATCATTGTGAATAGATGCAATACTAGTGTCTCAGATAGCCCTATTTACTGCAGTGACCACTTCTTAGGGAATAGTTCTACCGGTAGGGCATCCATTTTCTAGTGGGCATTATCTCGATTAGTCTTATGACCAACGTGTATCCAATAAAAGCCTATTCTCATGAATGTTCTTCCTGGGTTTCCATTGTTTTCTAACTCTTCGCTTTTGCCTTTTAGCCTTTTTAGCATGAATTTTAGCATTAACAACATTAATCGGACAATTAACATCATTAGGTAGAACATTAACATCACATTCATGATTAGAAATGTAATTCAAGCAATCATCAAGACAAGGTTTGCAAATAGTATCGAATTCGAATTAATTACATGACGCCTATGGCTAATACTAGAATCAACACGATTCGCTTTATTCGATTCAAACTTAAGGTTCCTAGATTGTTCTTCTACTCTCTTCCAAAGCACATTCTTAGCTTGAGAGGTCTTATCATTCCTTGTATTGTCTTGAGACTTTGACCCTCCCTTTAATGTCACCGACACTCTGTAGAGGGAATGGGAACATTAGTTTGTTTTACTACTCTTTGCACCACTGCTTAGATGTGCCGATCTCGAACTACATGCAGTGCACTACGGTTCACTTTCATAAAGCTAGCTTTTATGAAATTAGTACTCCTAGAAGGCACATTCGAGTTCTCTTCCTAGCATTGACGGATCTAGAATCGAACCACTCAAGGGTATACTACGGCTCTCATTCAAAACATTGGGAGTCAGTGCATGTCATGTTTGGCCTTAGGCATTGAGCATGGAATCAAGGGGTTAACTCTCTCACCTAATGTCTTTGGGCATATTGTGATCAAACATTCTAAGATTTCTTGAGATCGTTTGGCATATAAGCATGCATGTCCAATTGCATTATCATGAGGTTTCTCTAGCTTATCCTCTTCAACAATCTCACGCAGCATTCTAAGCAATCCTTAAGGGATGAGAAATATGTTTGAATGGCAAGTTTGTTGTTCCTTAGGTGAGGGGGACATATGTCATGATAAAGCGATTATTACCGAGTGAACCTTAGATACAACATTCTCCTCATTGATCATTGGCATTTTCCCTTTACCGACTCTTCGATTCTCAATTTCCTTTTGCAATGAAGTTATTTGTTCGTTGTTTTTGTTACGAGTGACTTTAATTGATTCAAACAACTCATTGAAGTGACGCTTAACCTTTTCATTCTCTTCTAGGACTTTCGTTTTCCTTTTGTAAAGCATTTACTAGGTTTTGAAGATGAAACGCTTGAGACATTTAAAGCTTGTCGGTTCCATGAATTTCGAACGAAATTGATCAGTGACTTGATTCGATCGTATGCTTGGAGCACCAGTCGACGATCAAAGACAAATTTCGATAACACGCGATTCTGAGAAAAGAATATTGTGGAAACCGTTTTGATTTTGGTTCCTTTGGGTTAGGGGTAAAATCGATCACACTCGGAGGTTTTTCTAAGGAGTGCTGTTTATCGCTCATTGTACCATTACGGAGTGGGTAAGTTCTACTGTGGGTTTCCAATATCATCCCTGAGTATACACGTTGGTTCTTGTCGATGAGTGTAAAGCCTAAGTTTGCAACTAGTCTTCTGCTACGTTTATTAATTACTTTTGGGGACGTTCTTCTTATGAGCTTATCATTCATGTTCTTAGAAACACGATCATCTTGAACATTTAAAGATTTCTTGCAAGTTAAACAAAGTTTCAACACACTCATTAGACTTAGCAAGTTTCATAGGTTCGATACATTCGGATGAAATGTCTTTCTTATTAAGACCCTTGTAAATTCGGTGTTCTTCTACTTTCTTCTCTTTATTCAAGCTACTACTTCTAGAGGCATCGAGACTCTATTGTTCCTTGTGTTGCTCTTGGGCTTTAGTGCTGCTGCTCTGAGGTGCTTTCTAGTCTGTGAAGGTGAGGCACGCATTAGGATTCACATTTTTATGAAGGTGGTTTCGGCTATCCTAGTCTCTTTAGATGTGGAGACGCATTAGTGGTAATTTCGTCTTAAAAGGCAGTGCTAAAACTTTAGGATTCTCAATAACTTAGCTTTCCTTTATCAACATTTTGTTTAGGTGGGGCGGGTGGGTGGTGGTTTGATGAAACATTTTCTCATTGACTTTTGGAGGAGGCAAAAGCAGACATTTTGGTTTGAAACGGTTTGGGAACATTTGCTTTCTCCATGATCAATGGTTTTGTAATCACAGTTTCCACCGCTTTCCTTTTTGACTTTCGGTTGAGCCCTCAAAGATCATTTTAGCTTTCGTATTGTATGAGCGCTGCCGACGGTTTGTCATACTTGCATTCCTCAGTTTTTGATCAAGTTGTTTAAAATATGAGATATTTTCTTTTCAAGTTTCATAGAGCTTTTTCATATTTTGAAACAATTTGGAGTCTCATCACAGAGTCTTTCATGATCTTCAACGAATATGTTTAAAATGATGGACATAATATCATTGAGTCGAACATCTTCGGAGAGAGTCATTAAACTTTCCAAAACTTTGATGTGTTCAACACTTTCATTAGCTTGCTTACCGAGTTTATGGTCCTTGACAAAGTCGAGTTGTTTCTTTCAAAAGGTTTGTTCAAAATAATTTACCCTTGTGTTGATGTTATTGGTGAGAGGCAATTCAGTTCAAAAACTTTTACATTCAATATCAAAACTATTAAACGGATGTTGGTTGTAATATGAGTTTTAGTTTTAACAGTCTTGAAGTCTCCCATTCTAATTTTAATATAAGTCTAAAATGTACGGCATCACTTGTGTTAAAGGATTGTTTGAAGACATTTGTTCGATTTTGAAAAAGATTTTGAGACAACTCTTTGGTGTTAACGATTTTGAAACAGATGTTGACACTTTGTTTGAAACACTTGGTGTGGTGGAAGCGTTGATTGTTCTTTATGAGAAACAAGCGAAATACCATTAATTTTGTTCCATTTGTTATAATCAATAGGTTTTATTTCCGGATGTTTTGTTTCATTTTGATCTACTCTCCTCGAGATAGTTCCAACGTTTCAAGCGAATCATGCACAATTATAGGTTCATGCAAGGTTTTCCATTGTTCAACACATTAGTTCTTTACAGGCTTTCTTGAGAGCAGAAGGTGAGTTACCAAACCATTTTTGAGTAGTATGAAAATCGGATTTACTTGATTAGAAAGCATCTTGTTTGTCTTAGCGGAATGACCCGGTGTAAAAGTAAATTGTCCAATTTTTGATCATTTCATTTTTGTCGGAATCTCATCAAGAAGAAATCTTCTCGTTTTGCAAAATCGGTAATCAACTTCTTCTCTTTTTCAAGATCAGAATTCATTGCTTTTTGTTTAGAAAGTTGGTCATTTAATTGAGAAATTTGTTTAAAGATTTTATTTTCAAGTTGATTACATCAAGTATATCATACTTGATTTTCAATTGTTTTTCTCTTAAAGCAGAATCTAAATGTAATTTCTAATTCGATGTTTTGTTATGAAATTCATAGGCTCTGGCGTTCTCTTTGTAACTCTCAGCTCGGTGGTCAATTTAACATTGCGGCGCTTCGCGATTGACCTTCTTGACTTTCAATTTCAATACCACATTTATGATTAATGATTCAAAATAACACGCGTTTCCTCATCGGTCTCGGTATTTTGTGCCGGCCTCATTGGATCACATGCGGGTTTGAGTTAGTATTGCTACTGACTCGGATTGTCCATATATGTCATAAGTAGGTGTTGGCGTCGCGAAATCTTTTTAGGTCATCAGTAAACACATCAAATATGACATTGTTATAGCATGGATCAATGATTGGTACCTCGAGATCTTGTATTGGCGTCATAGGCGAGGGGTGAGTCACTTCGATGTCATACTTAGCTTCACGAAGATTTGCCATGAAGATCAATTCATTGAGTTCCTCGAGGTCTTCCATTCATCCACAATAGCGAAAAATCATTTTCCTCAGCTCAGCTAACCCGCATCTAGCTATACGCTAACAAAGCTTTGAAAAAATCTTGAGTCTTCTTGTGCGGTTTAGTGGGACGGTTTCTTGCCATGTGACCCACTCCTTGGCAGTTATAACACTTGTCGGTACCACATTCATTTCCATGATTCCCTAACGGTAGATGCAGCATACCCATTCGATTACCTTGCTCTATTCCCAATATGTCCATTAGATTTCCAACATTACGATCCAGTGCCACGATACGGAGCTGCTGATTACCCATCGATTCGGTAGCATATCCTCTGATTCCAATAACTCCAACCATTTGACCTTGATTACCCGTATTCACCGGTGTGCAATTTGCACATTGCGAGTGTTTGACAAAATCCTTTGGTTGTTGGTTGGTGTGGAATAGCGACTTTTAGTCGTTACGAAGAGAGTATATCATTGCAAGGCAACAGGTCATTTGGGATCGATTCTTGTTCAGTATTGTTGTTACGGATAGAATTGTTGTTGTGGTTGTGAATGAATTCTTTGCAAGTTTTTTGTTTAGAAGATGATGAAGCTTGTTGTTGTGTATTAAACAGAGTTTGAGTCTTTGCAATGAGTGCCAATGGATCATGATTCTTTGCAATCTTTCTTGCGACTTTCAACTTGACTTGGTTTTGTTTGAGAAAATCATTGATTGATCAAAGTTCACGATGTAAGTCTTTTGTTTGGTTGACAATAGTGACATATCGTCCCCATTCTTACGGTAGATTATTCGGAACTTGATGTTTTGAGCGATAGTTACGGGTGTTAACTGTTTCGATTAGCTCATTCATCAAAGTCAAAACCTTCCATAGTATGATTCAATGGATTCTCACAGGTTGAAGTAAACTTTCCCATTCGAGTTAGCAACTTGTTCTCCATGTCTTGTTGACCAATTTACATTTCATGACAAAGCCTTAAAACGCTCCCTTTGCTCCGGTTTCTAGCGTCTACCGCTGACAAAGATGTATTGGTAAACCCGGTTGGACAATATGAATGCCATGTCATCGCCGACTTGTTTCGATCCTGCGGTGTATTGATTCGGTTTGAGTATGATAAGATGGTGGGACATCGAAGTTCAAGGTCTAGGATTTGTCGAGGCTTGAATGAATCCATTCGTAATGGAGTTAATAATGAGTTTTCCATTAGGTTTGGTCTTGATGTAGCAGACATCGACTTGACCATTGAAGATAACCACCTTTGCCAACATGGAGGTCGGTTTTCGGCACCGTTGCATGAATGTCTTGTTGAGTTGCCATTGATGAAGGTAGGATACGTAAAGTTGATGTGGGATCGATTCAGCGATAAAGGGTTGTGGTTGATGATGATTAGCTCGGTTGAGGTGTTTAGAAGGTCGTACTAAACTTCGGTTCTTAAAAATTTTAAGCCCAAATTGAAATTCACTTTATAAAAATCAATTCTAAGGTCGTATGAAAATTTGAGTTATGACAATTTTAAAAATTTGACCAAAAATTTAATTTAGGCCCAAAAATTTGAATTTTGACCAAAATTTTCAGATTAAACCAAATTTGAATCTAAAGTAAAATTGAGCGTTTAGACTCTCAAAATTTAAATTTTCAAGTTTTCGTCAAAAATTGGCGTGAAACACGAATCTGAGTAGGATATGGTTATGATGAAGCGAGGCTTATGCGTGGGTGATACTTCTACTGGCGTCGTTAGGGTCAAGAAACTTCCTTTTCTTGACAGTTTTATAACACCCAAGCGATGAACCTAATCGTTGTAGTGTAGTAATTAGGGTGTGGGTATTGATATCGTTCTCAGGGGAATAGGAATGCTGGTGAGAAGTTACTACGCTAAGGTTGAGGTTGAGGAAGATTATTTTTGTATTTTATATTTTGTAGAAATGGAAGGTCTACGAATCTCGGGTATTGGATTTGGGGTTGGTATTGCTACGATTACTCTACTATTATTTAATTATCTAAGCTAAGGTTGTGATAGTCTATGTCTAATTGATGTGTTCGTATGATAGTTTAAAGATGTGTTTACTTGGTTTTACTACTCCTTAATTATCTCTATTGATGGTTGATTTGTCATCCCTATTCCTAGTTCGTTGTGATTCTAAGGCTATAGGTGCTTGTTTCTCATCTTGAAATTACCAAGGTCTTGTTCAAATCCTCTAGTGATTTATAGACGCTACTCACGGTTGTCCTTGAATACTTTATCCTACAATTACCTAGATAATTATATTCTAAAGTTTACAAGAAAAGTCAAGCATTAAGTACTACGAATAATCTAGCGCACTCTAGATCATTAGTCAACTAAGATAAGTATCAACAATCAATATTCAATAATTAAGTTTCATATTCACTAAGCAAAACACAAATAAATTAGCGGGACATGGAGAACATGCAAGCATACACACAATAATCAAAGACATAATTAAATTAATGAAGTAAATACTTATCTTGATGTATAATAGGGTTTAGAACCCTAAAATCTGCAAAAGCAGGTTCGGTTTGTAGGTTTTACTCCAGACTACACACTGCCGAAAATTCGGATTCTATATATAAGATTACATCTGCGGACGTCACACTTATGTTTCGTGGCCGTGTGTGTACGCAATATGTCCATCACCACCACAGTTGTATGCTTGTTCGGGCTTTGCTTGTCATGATTAGGATTCCTTCCACGATTCTCGATTAGCCACATACCCTCCACCTACTCCACCTCATCCCCTGCTCATACTGCCTTCCCTTGACTGGTTGCACCATAACCTTTCCATCTCGACAATAGCATGATTGTATAGATTGGATGCGCTTAGATTTCATTGTTAGTGTGATCATGGTATGTGGAGAAAGGGTCAAGTTTTGTTTAACCATAAGAGCAGCTTGATTGATGAAGTATTCCATGATTGGGATCGACATTGTGTTGCTTGAACCTTGGATCGGGAATGAGTTTATGATTACCGTTTCCAGAGGGTATGACTTGTGAAGCTTTGGTAGTAATCCCTACATTGGTGTAGAATCTCATTGAATCATTTGATGAGCTTGCTTCACCCCGATCGGTTTGAACTTTCCGAATCATTCATTTAAACATAGCCTACTTCTCATGCGCAGTAGGAAGGCATACAGCTGCTCATAGTTGGTGTTCTTTAATCCTTTGGTTAGCTTCGGACAGTGACAAATTTATGCCATTCGGGATTCATGTTGTTCACAAACTTTGAGTTTAGAATGAATATTTGGCATAGTCATTTTGATATTTCTCATGTCATTCACAAGCTTGTGGAACCTGCACATAATATCTGGTGACACTTTCCGCACAGCTTCATCTTAAAGTGCTCAAAGTCATCATACTGAACAGATTCTCTCTCTTCTTTAGTTAGTCTGAACCCGAGATAGAAGCATCTTGACATTGTCCCAAACTGCCTTGGCTTCGGTGTTGTGATTGATCAACTTGTAGATGTCTTTTGGAAGACCACAAGTATGATGTTTGAAGCCATGATATCGACATCGATCTATTTTCTCCTTATCACTAAGCTCATCATCGTCTTGGTCCGTCCTAAACCTAAGATCATAGTACCACATCATGGCGGTAGCTCAAGAACATCTATGGTAGTTTCAATTTGATAAGGTCCTTCGTCAATTGACTTAAGAATGTTAACCCCATGATCCTTTCCCAAACAATATAACCTAATTCGTTGAGCCCAAGAGTCATAATCGGTTACATCGAGCATAGGTGGGCGAGTATCGAGATCCAAAGACTTGAGCGTCTTCGACAACGAATGAGAGATGATAGTGGGGTACGTTGGGTGCAACATGATTACAAATTCTACGAGATTTTAAAACTCTTTAATTAAGCAGGAAATAAGTTCTTTCACGGATTTTACTAAATCAAGAGAAAGCAGTAAACGTAATACAAAGAAAAACGCCAAATCGCTCAAGAAGACAAATCGCTTCAAAGGAACAACTCTCTCAATGGAACAAATCGCCTTGTGGAACAAATCGCTCAATGGAACAAATCGCTCCAATGAGACAAGATTAACGCTTAACTAATCAATTCGCTTTCAATAAGCAAGTTGCATAACCCAACAAACCTCTAAACCGACAAATCGCGAAAAGACAAATCGCATAAATAAGACAAATCGCTTGAACCGACATTTCAAGCTCAAATAAGCAAGTCACTGAAGAGATGACAAATAAACTATAAGAACAAGTCGCACAAGTACAGCTACTACAGGACAAATCGGCAAATAAGTGGGATTTGTATTTGACACAAATCGCTACTAAACCTAGACAAATAAGCTCGACGATTAATATGTTAGTGACATAAATCGCTAATATGCAAACCACAAACGCCACTTTATAATCCAAAAACAATCCAACCACAGCGATTCAAGCCTTCCAAATCAAAATCTAAGCACTTATGATGATTTTAAACACAAAATTACAACCAAAATCCGAACTTTAGCACAAGAAATAGTCCAAATGATGCAAAAACCACTCAACTTTTTCAAACCCAAAAACCATACAAAACCACTAGAAATCCAAGAGTATGTAAGAGAGATGATCAAACCATGGCTTTTGATACCAATTGTTAGATATTGGATTTACAAACACATCAAACCACATGATTCTAAGGAGGCGTACTATATAGATTTTAGAGAGAAATTTGAGAGGTTCGGAACTTAGTGAGAGAAAGTAAAAGTATTATTATGAGCTCAACCCTCTACCTTGGGAGGTGAGGGTATTTATAGTATCTTACATAAAGCGCTACCTGGGTGACGTGGATCAAGCATACGAGTGGGTAAAGACTCGTCCAGTCCTCCACGGTATTACTTAACTAAATACTACCTAACTTTAAATAACCACGACTCACGAGCTTTCGCGATTACATATACTTGAGGTGACCGACACTTTAATAACTGGATTTACTAAATCCTAACACCTAGTCACGATTAATGCTTTTTACCATAAGCTTGTACAAGTGTCAAGACAAATAAAATAAATTCATCAAAGAGGACTTTTATTCGGGTTATAATGTTAAGGCTTTGGGTTTATAAAATGGTATGGATAAGGCATGAGATAGTTTATGAAATTGGTTTTAAAAGAAAAATAAAGTCAAGTCTAAACCTCCATGTTGCTAGCCATAAACCACACTCCCGAAAATGATTATAATTTCCTCTTCTTCACATATCGATCTCCAAACATATATAACTAAATTTAGCTCATTGGCTAATCAATATACTCAATATAGCACATTGGATATAACCATAATCTTTTTTTTATCTCTCCCACACTTAGTATGAGCATACACCACAAAAAATAAAAATAGAGAAAGAGCGTCTCCTTCATCTTTGTTGGAGAATGGTACACACAAATGACAAAGTGTAGCTTCTTCATAATCATCAAAACAATCCAACACTCGAACAACTAGCAACAAACCAATAAACATTGACATGGGTTGGCTAAGGTTTAAGGTGTAAAATATTTTTTTATTTTTGGTTTAACATAAACAAAAGATTGGCTCGGGAGGTGTAACTAAAGGTATCTAGTGCTAAAATGAGTACTAACAAATGGGTCCATATAAAGTGGTTAACTTAACCAATGTGGTTAGCAAAAACATTAGATGTAAAATGGAAGGCCATTTGGGTTAAATCTATCGATTGCCTCTTATCATTTGAACATATTTTTATCACCGAGAAGTGATTTTAACCGTAATACATAACAAGTAAGTTCTAGAATTGGCGTAATCACCAAAGACACTCATAGCAAATATAAAACAAAAGATATGTTTTATACAAAAGAATCCTCACAATTTAGAGGAAAAAGGCTATAATGCAGCTAGTAAATGTTATCAAATCAAAATGAATTATCTGAATTTGGTCCAAATCAAAATTTTCAAAACCTCTTTAACCATTGAAATACCCAAGTTGTTTTTAAATATATATTAATAACGTGTGAAAACAACTAGACAATCAAGGGCGATTTTCTACTAACTACTTGAATCCAAAACTCTTCCTAAAAATAAAAAATAAGACTAAAATAACTAAAAAATTTAAAAATAGTATCATTTTTCCTATTTTCTTCCCTTCCCCATACTTAAGTTTTGCATTGTCCTCAATGTAATAAAATGAACTTCAAAGTAAAGAAAATAGGAAAAAGAAATAGTTAAAAAGATACCATGGGATAGAATATGCAACACGGATATTGGGTCATAGGCACGCATGTGAGTTATCCAAATCCAAATATTTACCAACAATAAGCTTCCGTCATATCCATCCTGCAAAATATACACAACACACAAAAACAAACAAACAAAACTACAAATAATCTAAACGCTACTTAAAAATAGAAATAAAAATAAATAAAGTATGATAATAATCCTAAAGAAATAGTAAGAGATAGATAGAGAAAAGATTGTTCGACACACATAAGCATTGTTTTTTAAAATCACAATTCAAATAATGATCCACGATCATTCATCATCCTCGCTCATCTCATCACCTTCATCATCATCATCTTCGTCATCACTTTCGGACTCATAAGTGCTCGTCCACAAACTCCCGCACTAACTCTCCTCTTCTTCTTCTTTCATCCACCTCCCAGTGAAGATCCTCCAACATCATGCAGCTAGATCCTCCAACCTCGGGTAATCTACCATACTCGTGCACTGGTGGAAATGGTGCATAGCCGTGGATAATGAGTACGGATATGGTCCAAGATACGGTATGTAAGTGAAAGGATATGGTGGAACATTAGGTGGATTATGTGGAGGCAACTCTGTAATTGACTTCAGCCATTTGTTGAAAGAACGGGATCAAATAATCATTAATGTAGTTGTTCCTCAACATCATCGAATCTCCAAAACATCCTTACACTCGATTTCATGTAAGTCTGGGTTCAACTTCCCCGACCCGAGTCAAAACTACTAGTCGCACTCATTTGCACATTACCCGTTGGCACGTTGCTGGTTGGCACGCCGCCTGTCTTTGTGGTGGTGGTGGTTCAATCCATGCTCCCAAAGTCTTGTTGTTCTATTCAAAGCTTTTCCAAAACTCTTTGCATCCCATGTCTCATTATCCTTTGGATATTCACATAGCCAACTCATTGTTGTAGTAGTATCCTAGATTCTTTGCCAACCTCGTCACATAATGACCTCCATATATGTTGCTCTTCTGCTTGATACCCGGCTTTCCTAGACAAATACTGCCACAATCGCAAGCATTCCCATCCTTGGACTCTTCCAACAACATCGTTATCCACAATTCAAACTTTGGCATTTGTCCGCCTGATCACGTGGAACTGACCCATACTAGCAACTTATGTAGGCTTTCAACAATGGTTTCCTAAGGGCTGCGTAATTCCTACAAGCATACAAGGATCTCCAGCGCGATTCCAAAGACGCTGCAACACTAGGGTAATCTTTACAAACCTCTTAAGCCTTGAGATATGAGCTCAAACAATCGGTGATTAACTTTCATCCGGTTCATACCATCCAAAAGCAACAAAGAATCCCAGGAAAAGTATATGCGTGATCCTTCCCAAAGCCTAAACCAAACACAAATTTCATTCATGATGTTTCAACGCTCGCGCTTCCTTTCAAAGTACATTGTTGAGAAAACTCCATACACCATTCACGGTAAAATTCTTCATTATCAATAAGAAAAGGCTCACTTTCCCATGAAAACCCTTCTACCGAATCTCCATCGATCGGTTGAACATAAGACATCCGTGATCATACCTCAACTCATTCTCACACTATTCATAAACAAACCCAATCTACCAACCTCATAATCAAACAATTTAGTTTGCAACTTTGACAAACGCTCCTAAGCGTGTTTCTCCTCATTGGTA
Source organism: Chrysanthemum lavandulifolium (assembly GCA_022545495.1). NCBI lineage: Eukaryota > Viridiplantae > Streptophyta > Magnoliopsida > Asterales > Asteraceae > Chrysanthemum > Chrysanthemum lavandulifolium. Next base: position 637,956 of record JAHFWF010000041.1, on the reverse strand, counting down.
AGATATTTAAACTTTAGGTTTGCATTCTTCACTCTCTCAAGCTTCTTGGTAACATTCTTCCATTCATTCCTTTGGCAATACTTGGTGCACGATCGGGTTAAATTTAAACCACGTCGCATTCTAACAACCTACAAATCTTCATAGAAATCACAAATATAAGTAAATATAAGAGTGTTAGAACCAGGCATAAAGTTTATAAAAGCCCTCAAGGGTCTAGTTCAAAATTAGCATTTTTCACATCGTAACTTGGAGCCCGGTTGTCAGGCTCCTCACCGACCTTGGTCCGGCCGATCCCGGTTGCGTTCTGCAGCCCGATTCGGTTCTCCTCGATCTCAAAGGGCATAGCGCTCCAATTGATTTCCCACCTAATTTTCCAATTCCAATTCACTCCTAAACTTCATTCGACCATAACTAATGATTTCTGCAACCTCAATTTGCTCTTAATTTGCATCCAAAATCATCCAATCATCACTTGTTCATCATGCTTAGAACTTACAATCTTAACTTGAATCCATCAATTAATTTTTCTAACAACAATGTGGCATCTAAAATTCACTGAAAATGCATCATCTAACAACTAGGAATCATCAATTGCAACTTAATTTGATTCAAGGGTACAACCTAATTGAATCTGAAAATTCAATCATCTAATACTCATTCAATGTTGAATCAATCACTACAATTCTTTTTGCAATGCATTCCTATATCAATTACCCACTTAATTCTAAATGATTTGTAGGACCTTACTTTTATCAACCTTATCACTTTACCAAGCAAACCCAACACGTATACAAGTATAACCACGTGAAACAAACACAAATAAAGCTTAGAAATAAGATTAGAAAGATGGTGACTTGAAGATATAAATTCGTGTATGATGTGAGAAAGATAAACACAAGATGTTGTATATTCGATAAGGAAAACTGCACACACTTTCAGCACACCCCTCGAATGACCATTTGAGGGTATTCTAAACATAAGCAACTTAAAACCCTAAAGGCTTTAGCTTGGGCTTCTTTGAGCTTTCGTGGACTTGGATTGGATTACACATTATAGCGGCTAGCTAAGCTTAACGCTTAACCAAATAACTTAGCCCAATCCACGAGCCGGTTGACTATTCTAACACGATATCTAACACGCGATATAAAAGTTCCTAAACGTGAATGACCATCACTTATAATAAAACTATTGAGGCTAACAATCTCCCCTAAGGGTGGTCATTCAAGCGATGCTCCACTTGATTAGGTCTCTACTTTCCTTGAGCTTGAACTTTGCGTGTAGATATAGAATAGTCTTGATTCTTTGTTCCTTCATGCTTTGTGATCGAGATAATGTGGTTTGTCCGCCATTGTCAACCGTTGGTTAGGTGTCTCACGTGATTCTCCATTTCTTTCACCAGCATGCTCGCGCCTATTTGTCTTTTGGTTACCAATGATGAAGTTCTCGGTCTTTAAACTTTGTAGATTCTTTGACATTGGCGAAGAATCATCTCCTGATTATGATGAGAACTTTCATGTGTTGTTGGTATGAGCATGTGGCATGTCCGCCGCGATCCATCCGCTCCCGAGCTTCCAGAAGAAAACATAAAACATTGTTAGTAATAAGCGGATTAGGCACTTACAAGTTTGAATTTGAGGGTGTTACTTGACAGAGTGTGAAAACGCGTCTCTAATTCTCACAGAGGCCGTTCTGGAACCGGAGTCCCACAAGTGAGATAACGCGATATCCGAAGTACACCTCCTGTTCGGATGAGTCGGTGAGGGTACCAAGCATCACCACCTTGTCGTAGACCGTTTGAGACACACTAAAGCGTAATCCGGGAGAATTACACCGTGACTGTTGTCCGGCTGCTTGATGTTGACCACAGCGAGTTTCCATTCAATCACCAGGGGAATCACCAGGGCGTGAAACTTCCCTATAAATGTTACGGCAGATTGCTAAGACTGCGTGGGACTCAAGAATATATCACTTGTGCCCTTATAGATGAACAACAAGCGATGTCATGTCAAGTGTTCTATGAGATCTTTTGATAAATCTCGTGGCTCTAGACTCAATAGTGCATTTTGGTTTTCTGGCGGAGACTAGGGAGAGGTCTCCTCTTCAATATAGCGATCTCTAGAGAAAGTCAATAGATTATGTAGGGTTCCCGGTGAGAATGAAACAAATCCTTTTGAGAGGAATTGGTGGCTAGAAGGTTTAGTGCGGTGCGTCACACGGGTCCGTAGCGTCTTTGTCTTCAATACCGACTGTCATCTAGTGACAACTAGTAGCATATGTATTGAACCGGTTTACGCCCTAAGGTTGAATATGGATGGCTATTTCTTTTCACCCTTTTCATTACATTCTTTTTAATTCTTCAACCCTTCTTTCTCCTTTCTCACATTACTCCTTTTTTCAATCATACCTAAGGACTTCTAGTACTAACTATTGGTATTGTCCTTGGGTGAATCCCTCCGACTCTGGCGGATCATAGAACAATTTCCTATCCTTAGTCACCTTATAACTCCATGATGTCCTATTGTTGCCATAAAACCATTTTTCTTGAAAATCTCTCGGAGTGTTTATGATAGAAAACATGTTTGAAACACTCAAGTGAGTTTGATATTTTCGAAACACTCCCCTTCACATGTGCTCATAAGTTTTGAAAAATCGCACATAGAGGGTGAGTTCGCACTTTTGAATTGATCTACTTTAAATGAACTAGACCAGATTAGAAGACGTTTACATCACTAGAGAACTAGCTTGAAATTATTACCCAGTCTGGTTAAGTCCATAGAAAGTTTCTCGAGATGGTACATTCACGATTTAATTCGTCGATTCATTGGTTCCGGCGAGTCGAGCTCATTATGAGATTCAAACCACGATCATTAAACACTTTTGATCACATTTTAATCGTCTCCTCCCCTCAAAAATAGCATATTCGTGATATTTTTGATATCAACGGATTAAACAAACATTTTAGAATCTTTTGGGGAGACAAAGCGGTTTGATTTAAGCATGAATTTGGAACATTTTGTTTTATACTCCCCACTTTAATAAAGCATATTCAATTAAAGGGTTTTAGAGGAGTTATCTTGAGCACAAAATATTTTGAAAGATTTTGAAAATCTTTTTGAACAATCTTGAAAAGGTGCTCGAGATGATGATGATTTCTCACCATTTTTAAATGTAGTGCCTTAGGCGTACACCTCATTTTTCGATCAAAGCACGAGTTTTGATTTGAAAGTAATCAAAAGTCATCATTTCGATCCGGGTTTGTCTGATGTATACTGAAAGCCATTTATGAAGAAATTTTGAGAAAGCGACATGTTTTAGAAAACATATTAAAGAACTCTCGCTCGAGCATGCATGTACATGCCGTATCATTGTTGAATGACATTTCTAGATCGTCTGAGGAATATCGATTATACAAAGAGACATGTCGTGAGAAGAATATTTTGGATTTTTGATTTTCTTGTTTTTGTATTTTTGAAAGTTTTATATTTTTATATTTTGTTTTTGTTGGTTTTCAAATTTTGTATTTTGTTTTCAAAATATTTCTGTGAAGCTTTTGGAAAATCATTTTCAAGAAGATTAGAAGGCGTTCTAACTCCTCGGGGTTGGGCCGCATTCAATTCGTCGAACTAAATACTCGAGCCTTTCTTTTGGAAGGGCTTTAGTTAATAGATCGGCGAGTTGGTATCTGTCTTCACGAAAAATAATTCAACATACCATTTCGACGTACTCTTTGATGAAATGGTAGCGGACTCGATATGCTTAGTCTTTGAGTGATGAGCAGATTGCATGATATGGCTATGGCACTTTTCGAGTCATGCAATACATAGGTATTTTATCAAAAGTAAAGCCATAATCGTGAGTTGTGTTCTCATCCATAGAACTTGAGCACAACACGCGAGATAGAGACACATACTCAAACTTGGTTGATAGTCTGATGCAATCTTGTTTCTTTGAAGACCGGTGACTAACTTTTCACCCAAAAATTGTGCTCCTCGGATGTACTTTTGTAACGTAACTTGATCACTGCGTGGTCCGCCTCGAAAAGGCAATTAGATCAAATCAGTTCGCCCGGATACCAAAGTCCCATGTGAATGGATGTCTTGGTCACGAAAGATCCGTTTAACCTCTTTGAGGTGCGAGTTTGATGAGCTTTGCACGGCTTAGTGCTAATAAGCAAACGACAAAATGAATATGTCGGTGCAACTAGCGATAAGATACATGAGAGAACCAATCATGCTCCGATATTTCTTGGGATCAATAGGTTTCCCAAACAAATCGGCTCAATTTTTGGTGAAGTTACCATTGGTGTTCCGAATAGAATCACGATTATCCATACCATGATTTTCAAAATCTCGGATTGTGTATTTAGCTTGATTAATAAAAATTCCATGAGGGGTGATGTATTTGTAAACCAAGAAAAGAATTTTAGTTCCCCATCATGGACATTTCAAATTTGCTTTTCATGAGATTTTCAAAATGTTTTGAAAGATTCGGATTAGTGGACCCAAGATGATGTAAATCCACATAATCTGAACAATCAAAATGTCGTTTTGCATTTTGTGTAAACAATGTAGGATCAGCTGTTCCTTTGGTGAAATTGTTTTGGATAAGGAAGAGACGAGTTCGTCATACCACGCTCGAAGCTTGCTTTAAACCATATATTGCCTTTTGAGTTTGTAGAGCGTAATCGGATGTTCCATGTCTATGAAGCCTTAAGGCGACTCACGTACTTCTTCTTTCGAGTTCCATTCAAGAACGCGGTCTTAATGTCCATCGATAAACCGTGATGTTTTTGTGATGCATAGGCCAAGAATATCTGACCGCTTCAAGTCTAGCTACAGCGCGAATGACTCTTCAAAGTCTATTCCCTCTTCCCATCACATATCCTTTGGCCACAAGGCGAGCTTTGTTGCAATTCGGTCATTTCTTCATCCTGTTTGTTCTTCCATAACCATTTGAGATCGATGGCCTTGAGCGTCAATTGGTCTTGGAACCTTTCCCACGAGTCGTGTAGCGGTATTGAAGAAGTTCCTCTGCATTGCTTACATCCATGCGGGATCCGCCATTGCCTCACGAATGTTCTTTGGTTCTAGATTGCTAATTGAGCAAAGGTAAATGCAGAAATCGCGATCGGTGGCAAGTTAGCGTCTCGTCTGAATTGGCCTTGAAGGTTCACTGATAACTTGTTCAATTGGGTGGTCTTTTGTCCGCTTGAGTAGAAGGATACCGTTGGTTATACGTATCACGAGTTAGATGGTTCTCGTAAGCTTGAAGATGATTCGGTGATTCCGTAGCAAGCGGGTTTTCAAATAAGTCTTCATCTAACGTTGCATCGTTATGGTTTTGGTTTTGCTCATCGACTCTTGGTAGAGCGGGTACAAGACTTGAGTAGATGTAGATGATGTTGATGGAGTTGGTGCATTGGTTTCGTAGTTGTAGATGCATCTTACATTGGTGGTGGAGGATGATTTTGGCGGGTGCGGCGGAATGATGGTTTGATGCATTTGTGAGTTCCACCATAGTATTCATCGAACATTAACTCGAAGAAATTTTCCCATTCTTGTTCTTTAGGATTGTCAAGCGAAGTTGATTGAGCTCTTTGAGGTACCAGTCTGACCGATGTGTGTCCAGTGCATCGGTTTAGTCGCGGGTTCTAGGCGAGTCTCGGAAGCCATTTGTGAAAGTTCGTCGAAACGTCGCATTCATCGTCTCCATGATTTTCCTTGGCATACATTTGCACCACAGATGCCCTCGAGTTATCGAATATCCAATGAAGATTCCAATATCACCTTTAGCTTTCAATTTTCCAAGATCTTCTCATCATTCGTAGGATAAGCACAAAAGCGCCAAACACGTGTAAGTAAGAGATATCGGTTTCACTGATTGATGGAGCTCATATGGGGTTTATTGAATCTTGGATGGATAAGGGATCGGTTACGAGTGAAACAAGCGTTAGCAGCAGCATCGACCCATAGAAATAGCGGTGCACTAGAATAGATTAGCATTGATGCGGCGACTTCATAAGAGTTCTATTTCTTCTTTCAACTACCCCATTCTGCTGTGGGTTCTAACGGTGATGTCGATGAGTAATTCCAACATCTTCAAAATAAGCTCTTAACTCACGATTAGTGAATTACATGCCGTTGTGCATTCTTACAACCACCTGCTGGAGTTTGAAGAAGTACTTGAATGCGATTCGAGAAGTGATGATGATGCACAGTGCTTCGTCTTTTGATCTCGAAACTTAACCCATGTATATCTTGAATAATCATCGGCGATAACAAGAATATACTTTTCCCATTAATGCTTTCAACTCTCATTGGGCCACATAAGTCCATGTGCGACATATGTAACTTTGCTTAGAACTAGAGTGCGGTTTGGGTTTATATGATGCTCTTTGCTTTTCCTTGTTCGCATGATGGACATAGGTGATCCTTGGTGTGTTGAACTTTGGAAGACAATTGGCGATGTTGTCTTTGGCAATTTTGTTGATGGTGTCGAAATTGAGATGGGATAACCTTCTATGCCACAACCGGGGCTGTGTTCGGATGCTCGTGTCATAAGACATATTGGTGATGAAGAGGCCATTTGGTTAATGTCGATAGCATACAAGTTTGTATCACGATTCCCGGTTAAGAGATCGGTGCCATCCAGTTTCTAGCGAAGCAAGCATTTTCCTAAAAGCAACCTCTAAATGCATCACAGGCTGCCTGTTCGAAAACAAATTGTGTCCCAACCCTTGACATAGTAAACCGGTGATCAAATAATTTCCAAAGGTAGATCTCCATAACCCATGATAGCTTTGCTACATGATCATTTCAAAGCGTCTGGTTCCATGAATTTCGAGACGAAATTGATCGTGACTTGATTCGGTCATGTGCTTGGAGCAACCCGAGTCGACGATCCAAAGACAAATTCGATAACACGCCGATTCTGAGAAAAGAATATTGTGGAAACCGTTTTGATTTTGGTTCCTTTGGGTTGGGGTAAAATCCCGATCACGCTCAGAGAGGTTTTCTGATGCGCTTTATCACTCATTGTACCATTACGGGTGGGTAAGTTCTACACATGGGTTTCAAATATCATCCTAGAGTATCGGCGTTGGTTCTTGTCGATGAGTGTAAAGCCTAAGTTTGCAACTAGTCTTCCTACTCGTTTAGCGTAATTACTTTTGGGACGTTCTTATTACGAGGCTTATCATTCATATTCTTAGAAACACAATCATCTTGAACATTTAAAGATTTCTTGCAAGTTAAACAAAGAGTTTCAACACACTCATTAGACTTAGCAAGTTTCATAGGTTCGATACATTCGGATGAAATGTCTTTCTTATTCAAACTTTGTAAATTCCTGGGTGTTCTTCTACTTCTTCTCTTTATTCAAGCTACTACTTCTAGAAGCGTTCGAGACTCTATTGTTCCTTGTATTGCTCTTAGGCTTTAGTCCGCTTTGCTCCTAGAGGTGCTTTCTAGTCTGTAGAAGGTGAGGCACCGCATTAGGATTCACATTTTTATGAAGGAGGTGGTTTGGACTATCTAGTCTCTTTAGATGTGGAGGCGGGCGCGTTAGTGGTACTCATCTTAAAAGGCGGTGCTAAAACTTTAGGATTCTCAATAACCGCTTTCCCTTTATCAACATTTTGTTTAGGTAGGGCGGTGGGTAGTTGGTTTTGATGAAACATTTTCTCATTGACTTTTGGAGGAGGCAAAAGCAGACATTTTGGTTTTGAAACGGTTTGGGAACATTTGCTTTCTCCATGATCAATGGTTTTGTAATCCGATTTCCTTTGCCTTTCCTTTTGACTTTCAATTTGAGCCCTCAAAGATCATTTTAGCTTTCATGTCATTGTAGAAGCGCGCTCATCGACAATTTGTCATACTTGCATTCCTCGGTTTTTCGATCAAGTTGTTTAAAATATGAGATATTTTCTTTTCAAGTTTCATAAGAGCTTTTCATATTTTGAAACAATTTGGAGTCTCATCACAGAGTCTTTCATGATCTTCAGCAAGAATATGTTTGCAAAATGATGGACATAATATCGATGGTCGAACATCTTGGAGAGAGTCATTAAACTTTTCCAAAACTTTGATGTGTTCAACACTTTCATTAGCTTGCTTTACGAGGATTTATGGTCCTTGACAAAGTCGAGTTGTTTCTTTCAAAAGGTTTGTTCAAAATAATTTACCCTTGTGTTGATGTTATTCGGTGAGGGCAATTTGATTTCAAAAACTTTTTCATTCAATATCAAAACTATTAAACGGATGTTGGTTGTAATATGAGTTTTAGTTTTAACGAGCTCTTGAAGTCTCCAATTCTAATTTTAATATCGTCTAAAATGCTTACATCACTTGTGTTAAAAGGATTGTTTGAAGACATTTGTTCGATTTTTCGAAAAGATTTTGAGACAACTCGGTGTTGGCGATTTTGAAAGCAGATGTTGACACTTTGTTTGAAACACTTGGTGTGGTGGAAACGTTGATTGTTCTTTATGAAAACAAGCGAAATACCATTAATTTTGTTCCATTTGTTATAATCAATAGGTTTTATTTCGGGATGTTTTGTTTCATTTTGATCTACTCTCCTCGAGATAGTTCCAACGTTTCAAGCGAATCATGCACAATTATAGGTTCATGCAAGGTTTTCCATTGTTCAACACATTCCGTTCTTCTGAGCTTTCTTGAGGAGCGAAGGAGGTGAGTTACCAAGAGCCATTTTTGAGTAGTATGAAAATCGGTTTACTTGATTAGAAAGCATCTTGTTTGTCTTAGCGGAATGACCCGTTGTAAAATAAATTGTCCAATTTTTGATCATTTCATTTTTGTCCAGAATCTCATCAAGAAGAGAATCTTCTCGTTTTGCAAAATCAGTAATCAACTTCTTCTTCTCTTTTTCAAGATCAGAATACATTGCTTTTTGTTTAGAAAGTTGGTCATTTAATTCAGAAATTTCCTTGTTTAAAGATTTTATTTTCAAGTTCAGATTCACATCAAGTGTATCATACTTGATTTGCAATTGTTTTTCTCTTAAAACAGAATCTCGATAACCAATTTCTAATTCTGATATTTTGTTTGTATGAAATTCATAGGCTCTGGCGTTCTCTTTGTAACTCTCAAGCTCAGTGGTCAATTTAACATTCGCGGCCTTAACTTCGCGATTGACCTTACTGACTTTCTCAATTTCAATGCCACATTTATGGATTAATGATTCAAAATAAACGCGCGTTTCCTCATCGGTCTCGGTATTTTGTGCCACGACCTCCATTAGGATCCACATGCGGGTTTGAGTTAGTATTGCTACAACTCGGATTGTCCATATATGTATCATAAGTAGGTGTTGGCGTCATGCGAATCTTTGTTAAATCATGAGTAAACACATCAAATATGACATTGTTATAGCATGGATCAATGATTGGTACCTCGGAATCTTGTATTGGCGTCATAGGCGGAGGTGAGTCGACTCGATGTCATACTTAGCTTCACGAAGATTTGCCATGAAGATGCAATCGCATTGAGTTCCTCGAGGTCTTCCAATTCATCCACAATAGCGAAGAAATCATTTTCCTCGACCTCAGCGTAACCCGCATCTAGCTTATCACGCTAACAGCGACTTTTCGAAGAAAATCACCGGTCTTCTTGTGCGGTTTAGTGGGACGGTTTCTTGCCATGTGACCCACTCCTTGCAGATTATAACATTAATCGATTACCACGATTCACATTTCCATGATTCCTAACGGCTGGGTTGCAACATACCCATTCGATTACCCACTCTCTATTCCCAATATTATGTCCATTCTCGATTTCCAACATTACGACCAGTGATTACCACGATACGGGCGCTTTGATTACCCATCAAATTCGATAGCATATCCTGCGATTCCAATAACTCAACCATTTGACCTTGATTACCCATATTCACACCGGTGTGTGCAATTTTTCATTGCAGTGTTTGACAAAATCCTTTGGTTGTTGTTAGTTGGTGTGGAATAGCGACTTTTAGTCGTTACCCAAGAAAGAGTATATCATTGCAAGGTAAACCAGGGTCATTTTCGGGATCGATGATTCCTTGTTCTACGGTATTGTTGTTACGGATAGAATTGTTGTTGTGGTTGTAGAATGAATTCTTGCAAGTTGTTGTTGTTAGAAGATGATGAAGCTTGTTGTTGTGTATTCACTAGAGTTTGAGTCTTTGCAATGAGTGCCAATGGATCATGATTCTTTGCCAATCTTTCTTGCTGACTTCATTCGCTTGACTTGGTTTTGTTTGGAAAATCATTGATTGATCAAAGTTCACGATGTAAGTCTTTTGTTTGGTTGACAATAGTGACATATCGTCCCATTCTTACGGTAGATTATTCGGAACTTGATGTTTTGAGCGATAGTTACGGGTGTTAACTTGTTTACGATTAGCTCATTCATCAAAGTGCAAAACCTTCCATAGTATGATTCAATGGATTCTCACAGGTTGAAGTAAACTTTTCCCATTCGATTAGCAACTTGTTCTCCATGTCTTGTTGACCAATTTACATTCCATGACAAAGCCTTCTAACGCTCCAGCATATCAAAGCGGTTTCTGGCTGTCTACCCGACAAAGATGTCTATTGGTAAACCCGGTTGGACAATATGAATTGCCATGTCATCTGCTTCGACTTGTTTCGATCCTCTGCGGTGTATTGATTCGGTTTGAGTATGATAAGATGGTGGGACATCGGGTTCAAGGTCTAGGATTTGTCGAGGCTTGAATGGTCCATTCGTAATGGAGTTAATAATGAGTTTTCCATTAGGTTTGGTCTTGATGTAGCAGACATCTGACTTGACCATTGAAGATAACCACCTTTTGCCAACATAGGAGGTCGGTTTTCGGCTTGGTGCATGAATGTCTTGTTGAGTTGCCATTGATGAAGGTAGGATCGATAAAGTTGATGTAGGATCGATTCAACGATAAAGGAGTTGTGGTTGATGATGATTAAGCTCGATTGAGGTGTTTAGAAGGTCGTGCTAAATAAACTCGGTTCTTAAAAATTTTAGCCCAAAATTTGAAATTCACTATAAAATCAATTCTAAGGTCGTATGAAAATTTGAGTTATGACAATTTTGGCGCAAATTTGACCGAAAAATTTAATTTAGGCCCAAAAATTTGAATTTTGACCAAAATTTTCACGAGTTAAACCAAAATTTGAATCTCGCGTAAAATTGAGCGTTTAGACTCCTCAAAAATTTAAATTTTACTCAAGTTTTCCGTCAAAAATTAGGCGTGAAACACGAAGATACGAGTAGGATATGGTTATGAGTAGAAGCGAGGCTTGTGCGTGGGTGATAACGCTACAGCGTCGTTCGGGTCAAGGAAACTTCCTTTTCTTGAGCAAGTTTTATAACACCTAGGCGGTGAACCTAATCGTTGTAGTGTAGTAATTAGGGTAAGCCACGGGTATTGATATCGTTCTCAGGGAATAGGAATGCTGGTGAGAAGTTACTACGCTAAGGTTGAGGTTGAGGAAGATTATTTTTGTATTTTTATATTTTTGTAGAAATGGAAAAGAGTACGAATCTCGGGTATTGGATTTGGGGTTGGTATTGCTACCGATTACTCTACTATTATTTAATTATCTAAGCTAAGGTTGTGATAGTCTATGTCTAATTGATGTGTACTTTCGTATGATAGTTTAAAGATGTGTTTACTTAGGTTTACTACTCATAATTATCTCCTATTGATGGTTGATTTGTCCGTCCTTATTCCTAGTTGCGTTGTGATTCTAAGGCTATAGGGGCGTGCTTGTTTCCTAACTCTTTGAAATTACCAAAGGGTCTTGTTTACAAATCCTCTAGTGATTTATAGAGCCTACTCTACGGTTGTCCTTGAATACTTTATCCTACAATTACCTAGATAATTATATTCTAAAGTTCACAAAGAAAAGTCAAGCATTAAGTACACAACGAATAATCTAGCGCACTCTAGATCATTAGTCAACTAAGATAAGTATCAACCAATCAATATTCAATAATTAAGTTTCATATTCACTAGCAAACACAAAATAAATTAGCGGGACATGGAGAACATGCAAGCATACACACAAATAATCAAAGACATAATTAAATTAATGAAGTAAATACTTATCTTGATGTATAATAGGGTTTAGAACCTAAAATATCTGCACAAAAAGCCTTGGTTCGGTTTAGGTTTTACTCCAAAAGACTACACTGGCCGAAAAATTCGGATTCTATATATAGATTACATCTGCGGCGTGCACCTTATGTTTCGTGGCGCCGTCGTGTCGCCGTCATTAGGGTTTCGTCTTGGCCGCGTAAACCTTCTGACGGCGTCACCTTATGTATGTGCCGTCTCCTTGACTGCTCCGGCCGTCTTGGCGCATCTAGGCCGTCGAGTAACGACGGCCTACTCCTTAGAACTGGCGTAGTCCGCGAGAACATGCAATTTCGCTTGACCGTATAAAATTCCTTCCGACGCGTCGCGGATATCTGATGGCCTTGTCATTATATTCGGCGACTTTGAGTGTCTCGATTCGACTTTGGCCATTTTCTTCCATTATATTATTTTCGTCCAAATAAGCATCATTCCGACATTTTGCCTTGAGACCTAAAAGTGAAAAGGAGCGATATTAAGCAATAACGGATACTGAAGTGATCGAATAAGGGCTTAAATGACCCCTTAAAAGGTACCTTTAAAACCTTATCAAATATCCCTACCTTGGTATTTGCTTGTCCTCAAACAAATGCTTTTAGATTAATTTATAAGTTAGGGTCATGAAGCATTCATTCAAAGCAGTCCACAACACATATAAGCCCATAAAAGTCATAACAAGCACGGTACATACTAGCACCTCACATGGGGTGTTTGGATACTCGCATCTCTCGGGTGTATATATGAAATATAACAAATCGAAATGGAAGATAAACACTCATTAACGGGTCTAGTACATAGATTACCATAGGCTTGAGAATAGATCAAACCTCAAAATCGCTTTGGCGTAGCACCTAGGAAAGAATATCAAAGGGTCTTTTAAAGGGTTGTAATGTTAGGCTTCGGTAGGAAATGAAGGGTTTGGTGGGATAGGCTATTTAGTGGTGGATAGTCAAAATCTCTATGTTGCAAGTACACGAAGAATGGCGTTGCTAAGCCAAGACTCGACACTCTAAAACTCTAAACGAAAATAAACAAACATAATTTAAAAGATAGATGTAGGATGGTAGCCGTATGTTTTTTTTTTTTTTTTTTTTTTTTTTTTTTTTTTTTTTTTTTTTTTTTTTTTTTTTTTTGCATACACTTTTACTCTACCATCCTCTACGGTACATCAAAATGATAGGGTTTATAGACACATCCCTACACTTGAGTTTTATTACTCTAACACTAATTTGACCGAATTGAAAAGATCAAAACACTTGGAGTACATTATTATGCAAACAAAGGAATTTGAGTTTAACGTTCTCTTCCTATATTTCATAAACTTTAACTTTTCCATGAATCCCAATCATCCCAAAGCTGTATACAAAGGATATGACTCGACTTAGCAACTCATGCAACAACGGATAATTGAACTAAGGGTTTTGGGTGATAACATAAATTGCACTAAAGTGAGTGCAATAAAGGTAAAGCTAAAGCGATTTGGGTGTATATTTGGGGGTGGGTGTAAACAATGCTCTTCATTGATATCCGGAAAAACCGAAACATCACGAGAACATGAAAGGATAGGCTACGAGGGGTTAACTAGGGTATCGTGTACTAAAGATGAGTACATCGCAAAGGGTGTGGGGAATTACTCAGCCGGGTGGAAGAAGTAATTATATTACGGTATCAAACAAGGGTTTATCCTAATGCCTCTTATCATTTAGTTAATCCTAACTACACAAGTGTAGTCTCACTAGCGATCTCGGAATGCATCACAAAACAAGTTCTAGAATCTAATATACTACCGGTTCACACTCTAAGCATTAAAGATGAATGCTTTAATTCCTACTAATCTAAGGCGATCCTCATTTTGGTGGAATTTAGGTGGTAAAGGGTTTTGTGCTAGTCATGCAACTTCCTATCCATGAGGCGCTTTTGTTAAGACTAATGGCCCACTCTTATCGTCATGAAAAAATTTTAAATTTGGCTAAAATTACCTAACCTACATTTTCTCATGGTTTATTACACAAATACACTTGGACAAAGCAAATAGTCAAGGATAAGCATAGTTTCAAAGTTCCGTTTTATTTTCCTCCTACACTTCATTTGAACATTGTCCCAATGTTCCCAAAATATCAAAGTTATGATAATAGAAGGTAATTAAAAGCGAAAGAAACTAATACTCCACGATTAGCTCGGTAGGATCCGTAAAAGTGGTGGTTAAATCTTTTCAAGAAGAGTTTTTGCGTGAAAGGCTCCTTCGAACTTGTGTAACTTTTTCTTGACAAACTAAACACACACTAATTAAGAAAACAAGCGAAACCTTGGCGTAAAATCGGTAATAATATACATAAGACTCGATTTAAACTAGGATATAATGCTTGTGGAATGGATGTTTACGTAATTTGTTTTGAAAGTTAAGATCGGAAAATTCCAAAATTTTACAAGTAGCTCGAAAAGCGAGAAAAATGGTGATGTTTTATTCCTTCTGGCGCGCGTCGGTTGCAATCTGACGGCAGTCGGTTATCACGACAAAAAGCGGTGCGATTTTACGGAAAAATTACGGAAAATTTGCATCTTTAGAATCGGAAAAACTTCGCAAAAACATCCATTATGACTCGATACAAGCATTTGACTCGAACAAACAAACATATATATCTTTTAGTTAATTGTTATTCTCATGTTCACGTTTCTTATGAAAGCGTGTGTAATCCTCCTACACTTATCCTTTATGTAAAATACCTTTATATGTAATTAAGGCGAGGTTAAAAACAAAATAAAGCATTTTACAAATTCAAACATGAGGACAAACAATTAATAAAGAGATATGACACTAACAAGCAAACAATTAAGCATGGGTTGCCTCCCGGCGCTTTTCTTTATTTAAGAGTCTTGTAGCTAGACTCGTAGTCCTACTCCTACGTTTTTTGCATCACCGCCTCTTGGCGGTCTCTGTCGGGGTTCCATGTTGTAGAAGTGTCCCATGATACTCCTTTCTAGAGTTCACCTCTCCCCACTTGGTCCTATATTTGGGTCCTAAATTCAAACAATCTTTATAGAACCCGAAAAGCTTAGCCATAACATAATCTACTCCTTTCCCTATCCTCATCATTCACTGTAATAGACCGGCCAGTTTAAGTTCCTTTTCATCATTGGAAGTGATGAAAACTTCTCAATCTTAAGCGGCATTTGGTAAACTAAATCGTCGGTCTCATCCTTGAATCGCACTACTCCTAACGATGGGTCATAGGTCATCGGTGCTTTCTACGAAGGTTTTCCTAGAATAACGTGGGACAAGCTAGGGTCTATGGCCGTGCTAATATCTTCATGATTATGAAGTCCGTGGGAATGTGAAACTACCTACATAGGCGGGCAATCCATAACTCTACCAAGAAAATTACACTTATCACTAGGATTATCGAGGTCTTGCCTAGTTGGGATAAACTTCTTCATTATCCAATTGTAATAGGTGCTAGTCATTATGTTAATTGGGGATTCTGATCAATGTAAGCCTTTGCCACAAAAGGTGTCCTATCTGACATGGTATGTTAAGATTCAAGGGTTCCCAAACTTGATTCTAGGGCTTTTCTAACATACATGTGACGGAGGTCACGCACTAAGTGGTGGCGGGATAATTCCTCTTCCGTAGGAAATTTGTTGAAATAGTCATTGTCTACTTCATCTTCTTCCTCGGGTGTTTCATCATCAACAAATGTTTGGTCTTCTTAGTCATCTGTTTCATCCGGTTCCACTAAAGCGATGGCATTGTGAATTGGGCGTGTAATAAGCTTGCTTGGATCCTTAATTTCTACACTGGAGGCTCGGGTCGAGATAGCACTAACCTTCCTATCACTATTTATGGCTTTCAACGGGTTGTCTATCTTCCTATCCATCTCGGCTTGTTGATGGTTAAAGTGGTCGAGAGCTTAGCCATTTGGGTTTCTTGGGGCGCCAACTATGTTTTGCAACATCCCTTCAATACTACATTGGTTAGGACCGTTAGGTGGGGCCGAGAAATCATTGGAGGTGAATTCTTTGGTTTGTCCCGGTAAAAGTCGGGCTTGTTTTTCCATGCCTCCGGGTTTCATTGAAATTCCTAGGTCCGGGCGTTGTAGAATCTTCCTCCCGTTCCATTATTGCGAGGATGCGTATTCAGCGGAAGCATGTTCGGGGATAGGGTGCTAGTCTTGCGTGTTATGAGGATCGCAAAGCAGCTCGCCTGAGGAAACTTTGTTTATATGGCGAGGACTTAGGATTCGTAGGAACTCATGAGGAATTTGACTTGATCTTCAAGTTCGATCATCCTGATCGGGAGGAGGCAAGGAGATTGCCTTGACGGTTTTGGGAAGTTCACGGGGTCATCAACTTTCGTTGTCATAGAGGCAAGGTCCTCTATTATTTCCCATGATTCTTCCGGTGAGATCACTAAGTTTTCCACCGACGCTTGGTCAATGGATCGCTTAGTGGGAAAGTTGACATGATCATAAAGATTTGGACTTGGAGCCAAGATCAATGCCGTGATGAGGGACTTTATGAAGTAAGTCCTTGAATCGGGTCCATGCTTAGTAGAGATTCACATTGGCGTTGTTGGAACATCAAGATGTCATTCCTAAGCTTAGTGGTTCTCCCGGTGGGAAAAATTGAGCAAGGCGAGTAAGATCATCCCAACTTGAGATGGAGCCGTGAGGGAAGTCGCTCAAGCCAATTACTAGCTTGGTCCCGTAGAGGTTGGAAGAGGCCTTGAGCGTGGTCTCCAGTAGTAGCATCAAGGTCGATGGAATCGACAATTTTGAGAAATCCTCGGATCTTGATTTGGATCTTGGAGCGAAGTCCATGGAATCACATCCGTTTTGCACCAACCGGATGGTGTCGGATCGCTGAGCCGTGGTTTGGGCTTAGTCGGGAGCTCAATGGTGTTCCTATAACCTAGGTGGTTTGGTCTCGAGTACTCACCAAGATGCGGGCTCTTGGCGAGTCGTTTGGTGGTGGGTTGATGAGTGGTGGTTGGTTGTCACCTTCCATGGTGAAAAGTGATGGGTGTTACGAACAAAGGTCACGAAGAAGGGGATAGACTAAGAGAAATAAAAATGAGAAAAATTTACTTGATAGGAATCAAGCAAAGAAACCTAAATGAGGCGGACTACTAACTAGCTATTATTCCCCGGCGGTAAAAACTCGATAACGCTACACGCGTCGTTCGGGTCAAGGAAACTTCCTTTTCTTGAGCAAGTTTTATAACACCCTAGGCGGTGAACCTAATCGTTGTAGTGTAGTAATTAGGGTAAGCTTGGGTATTGATATCGTTCTCTGGGGAATAGGAATGCTAGTGAGAAGTTACTACGCTAAGGTTGAGGTTGAGGAAGATTATTTTGTATTTTATATTTTGTAGAAATGGAAAAGTGCGAATCTGGGTATTGGTTGGGGGTTGGTATTGCTACCGATTACTCTACTATTATTTAATTATCTAAGCTAAGGTTGTGATAGTCTATGTCTAATTGATGTGTACTCGTGATGATAGTTTAAAGATGTGTTTACTTAGGTTTTACTACTCTTAATTATCTCCTATTGATGGTTGATTTGTCACGTCCTTATTCCTAGTTGCGTTGTGATTCTAAGGCTATAGGCGTGCTTGTTTCCTAACTCTTTGAAATTACCAAGGGTCTTGTTTACAAATCCTCTAGTGATTTATAGATCGCCTACTCTGGTTGTCCTTGAATACTTTATCCTACAATTACCTAGATAATTATATTCTAAAGTTCACAAAGAAAAGTCAAGCATTAAGTACACAGCGAATAATCTAGCGCTCTAGATCATTAGTCAACTAAGATAAGTATCAACCAATCAATATTCAATAATTAAGTTTCATATTCCACTAGCAAACACACAAATAAATTAGCGGACATGGAGAACATGCAAGCATACACACAAATAATCAAAGACATAATTAAATTAATGAAGTAAATACTTATCTTGATGTATAATAGGGTTTAGAACCTAAAATCTTGCACAAAAGCCTTGGTTCGGTTTTGGTTTTTACTCCAAAGACTACCTGGCAAAACCGAAAAATTCGGATTCTATATATAAGATTACATCTGCGGGCGTCACCTTATGTTTATTGGCGCTGTCGTGTCGCCGTCGTTAGGGTTTCGTCTTGGCCACGTAAACCTTACAGCGGCGTCACCTTATATTTATGTGGCCGTCCCTTGACTCGGCGCGTCTTGGCGCATCTAGGCCGTCCCGAGTATGACGGCCTCTCCTTTAGAACTGGCGTCGTCCGCCGAGAACATGCAATTTCACTTCGACCGTCATAAAATTCCTTCCGGCGTCGCGGATATCTGATGGCGCCGTCGCATTATGTTCAGCGACTTTGAGTGTCTCGATTCGACTTTGGCCATTTCTTCGTATATTCGCCTTTTAGTCCAAATAAGCATCATTCCAGTATTTTGCCTACAAGAGACCTAAAAGTGAAAAGGAGCGATATTAAGCAATAACGGATCTGAGTGATCGAATAAGGGCTTAAATGACCCAAAAAGGTACCTTTTAAAACCTTATCGATGGGATCTTATCGTAGGAAGCTTATGCGTAGAAACCTTAAGCGTAGGAACCTTAGGCGTAGAAACCTTAAGCGTGAAAGTATCTTCAGCGTAACCTTAGGTTTATCGTGACAAAAGTTACTAAGTAAACCTTCGGCGTAATTTTGAAGTTATGCGTAGAGTTACTAAATAGCTTTTGCTTATCGTAAACTATGGTTAAGAACCAAAATCCTTTACCACATCGCGTAAGAGATATCCATGAGTCAAGTGTTCCACACACTTATCCAAGTGAGGAAGCATCGATATGATTCTAGCACGAAGATTCTTCACCAAAAAGTTACGAGTGAAAACTATCGTAGTTGACTTTCTTACGAGTAGAACTAGGGTTTGACCTACTCGTAAAAAATTTCCAACGATTCAAACAATTTCTCTTGCACGGATATCCTTAAAAACACTCGAATAACCCAAAAATGTTGACCTTTTCACCCAAGTGCCTAGAAAAGTTACGGTAAAATGACCAGCGAACCAAAAACGAGTTTAAAACTTAACCAAAATGCGTAAAGCTTGAACTTTTGCAAAAACGGAACTTTAGCACCAAATAAACAAACCACAAGAATCTTGAATTTTAAGTGCAAAATTAAAGCTTTAAGCGTGACAACGTTTATAACAAAGCTACGCGTATCAACCTTCAAAACAAACACAAACACTCCTAAACCATTGTTGGCGATTGATACCAATTGTAGGACCTTACTTTTATCAACCTTATCACTTTACCAAGCAAACCAACACGTATACAAGTATAACCACGTGAAACAAACACAAATAAAGCTTAGAAATAAGATGAGAAAGATGGTAACTTGAAGATATAAATTAATTGTATGATGTGAGAAAAGATAAACACAAGATGTTGTATATTCAATAAGGAAAACACTGCACACACTTTCAAGCACACCTCAAATGACCATTTGAGGGTATTTATAATACAAACAACTTAAAACCCTAAAGGCTTTAGCTTGGGCTTCTTTGGGCTTTGTGGACTTGGATTGGATTACATTATAAGCGGCTAGCTAAACGCGTTTAACGAAATAAGCTTAGCCCAATCCACGAGCCGTTGACTATTCTAACACGATATCTAACACACGATACAAAGTTCCTAAACGTGAATGACCATCACTTCTAATAAAACTATTGAGGCTAACATGATTACATCTTAATTCGAATCCCATCAAAAACCCCCATGGTGACCTAATTTGCAATTCGAATCAAATACTCAAATTAAACCCTAATTAAGTTAATTGATTGCAGATGCTTACTTGTTTAGGTGCTATGATGATCTTCTAAAACTCTTACAACCTTCAAAGAACTTCTTAGTGGTCGAATTTGTGAAACCCATATAGAGGATTAGTGCGTGTGTGTGTTTTTCTGGAAAAATTGAATATTTGGTACTTATACTTGCTTCCAACCTATTCAATCATGGACACAACCGTTTTGATTTGCATTTTTGCAGAATTTTACCCTTTTTAACTTTACTTGGCCATTTTACCTTCTAAGAAAAAATTGTTTACTTAAAAATTCGATTAATGATTCACACAACATGCATCCAACCATTTGCAAATTTCAACAACATCTAACTCAAACACTAAATCATCAAACTTATCATCATACAACTTAAACAACTCAAAAGGAATGACTAAAATAACTTCAAACCATACAAATAATAAATAAAAAGCAAATGAAATCAAAATCCCTAAGTGCATAAAATAAAATTTTCATCAAAAGATGAAGATCAAGCAAACAAATGCTTGTTATTATTGTTGCGATGTTCTACTCCTTATCACCCCTCAAAATATTCATGACTCAAAATATCCTAGCTTTGGAATTTTCCCGTCAACTCACGATATGTCTCATGAGTCTTGAACTTTCTAACAAATCTCCTTCCACTAGGACATAGTATATCGAATTTTACATGCCATTCCCCATCTCCTTCTTCTCTTTTGTATACACCCGCTCCTTCGGGTCCCCATTCCAAAATTTTCAATTGTACGGGTATAGATCCTAAGAAGTCCGTGAGCTTTTTGTACACAAGGATGTTCTTAAATGGGTTGTAGAAGGCTTTCATAGCAAGTGCACGTTCCATTTCATCTTCGAGGTCAAAGTACGGTGGGGCAAGTGGCCCATACATAGAATTTCCTTGGGCATCACGCCCAACTTCGAAGCAAGTCAAATCATCATCTCCCAAAATTTACAAATCCTCCATGAATTCTAAAAATTTACCCTTAGGCTTGGGATAATAAGTTTGCTTGGAGATCCCATCATCAATTGTCATAGTCCTCCTCCCCATGTCTATTATCGCTCCACAAGTGCGATGGAAAGGTCTTTCAAGTAAGAGAGGTAGACTTTTGTCAACCGGTATATCCAAGACTAGGAAATCGGCTAAATAAGGTTGGTAGCCAATTTGTACCCTCGCATTTTCACTTCCCCATAGCCTTAGCTTGAGTTATCCGCCATGGTTAGCTTAGAATGATTTGGTTGAGGATTGGTTAGTCCCAAATTCTTGAATAGTGGATAAGGCATCACGTTGACACTTGATCCGTGTCCGCCAAAGCATAAACGGAGTGGTCCGTTAACTTTTATTGGTAAAAGCGAAGTTACCTGTCACACTCTTTCCATGGCATACCCGAAATAAAATACTATCCTATTCTCATCCGAAAGATCCTTATCTTCCAACCGTGCTCTAGCCAACATAACTGCATCTAGCTTTTTGCGGTAAACAACATAATCTTGTAACACTTCGATCATGGGTTTCTTTTCGTTAAGCTCAAGTAATTTTTGTTCTAGGTTTGCTAGGATGGCTTCCTTTTGCTCTTGAGTTAAGGGCTTAAAGGTGTTTGGTGAATTTGGTGGTGATGGTGTGTAATCATGGGTCTTGGTGGTGGTAGAGGTGGTGGGAGTTAGTTTATTTGATGAGGTCTTCTTCCTACAAGCCTTTCCCATTTTCACGATCTCTACATTCTCCTTCTTCTCCATGTTTTCACACATTCATGAGCAAAATCCAATTGACATTTAGTTGTCACAAGGAAATCATGTCCAAGCATACATCCGGTTCATCCGATTCCCTTCTTCCAAAACTACAAAATCGGTCTCAAAGATATGACCATGGATATTTGATCACGAGTTTCTTGACGAGTCTTAATATTTATAATGTCTCGTTATACCTATGGTCTACCTATAGTGCATTAAGCAAAGATGTACGGTCGTATGTAGTGTAATGTCGGTAAAGCGAGGTTAGTCCCAAGAGCTATGTGTGTTGGATTATTAATAAGTCTAGGTGTCACAGTTAATAATGGTTTCGATAGGGTTTAATTAATTAAACTACTAAAGCATAATAAAAGCAAATAAATGATAAAGGAAATCAATAGAGGAGAGTGATGCTAACCTAGTTAATCCTCCTAGCTAGTTATGTCTACGTCTACTTACTTCCAATTACTTGGTGGGGTCAAAGTCAAGAGGACAACATTTGGTCAATTAACCCTAACCTATCGGCAAAGATGCCACCAGGAGAAGTCGGGTGTCCCTCATAAGTCTGTTGTTCTGGTCCCTAAGCCAAGTCATTAAGTACCGCTACATGCTAGATTTATAATAGTGAATGCCCATTTGTTAGGAACTTAGACACGGACCCCAATTCTTAAGTTCATCAAGCGATAGGTGATCGGTTGGTCGGTCGCTTGCAAGTAGAAAGGGTCATCAGTTGGTCATATCTTACCCTTCCGTCTTAGTCCGCTCACTAGGGTCGGTTGGTCATATCTCCTAGGAAATTGGCGCTACCGCCATTCAAAACTACCGAGACCAAGGGTGGCTACCAATAAACTATGCATGCATACACTTAGAAATAATTATGCGGAGTAAAGTAAACACAAACAAAACAATTAAGGAATCATAACTAGGCCGGCACCAAGAGGTGCTTAGCCACTCATATTAATCATGCAAACCAATTCAATATTCAAAGGTGCGAAATACATGAATTGAAAGTAAAAGAAATATAAAGCGCTAATGCTTATCGTGGGGAGTGATTTCTCCACTTGAGCGACTCAGTATACTCCTCTAGACACCTTGAGCTTTTTCCCGTTCTCTGAGTGTTGTGTGTGAAAGGGATGATTAGAATTCTTTGGAATTAGTGGGGTATTTATAGGCGGATCCGGGTTATGGCGTAACTAATATAAGAGTTCGCGTAACCTTCTATTCTGCGTATTTTGCACTAGATCTGCTTTGGTTGCTGGCGTAACCTTATGAGTGGTTACGCCATAGTCTTCAATAAACTCGGTTACGTCGTAGTAAATGCGATGAATTCTGGCGTAAGTATCGTGACGTGGAACCTCATTTGACCTAATATAGTTACGTCGTAACCTTTGGGAAGTATTCTTGATGAGTGTCTAAATACTCATCATTTTTGTACAATCTAAATCAAAATCATCTGAAAACACCGAAACACATCAAAATGATCAAAATATCACAAATCGAGTGTTTTATGTGTTTTAAATGCAAAAATATCAAAATCGGATGAAAAATGTATCAAGTTTGCAAAATTGGCGGTTTAGTCCCCCAGTTTTGAAAGTTGTCAAATCTAGTCACGGAATTCAAAATGTGGAATTTTATCATTCAAGGTCCCTGAAGTATTTTAAGTTTCTAAAAATGATCCTTGAATGATTCTTTGGTCAATTGGCTAGAAAGGTCCCTAAACTTTGGAAAATTGCAAAATTAGTCCTTGGACTTTTAAAAATGGATTTTATGCAAAAAGGGTCCTTGTTCTATCAATGTTTGTCATGTTTGGTCCTTGTGAGAAGTTTAGAAAAATGGCATTTTCAATCCTTGAGTTTGGATAAATTACACTTTTGGTCCTTGTTGTTACTACTTAACCAAACGGACACCTTATAATTATTGACCCAAATCAAGTCCAATACACAAGCCCAACCCATTACACCCTTGACCCTTGAGCCATGAACCTTGAGCCCGGTCGAATGCATTTGGCCCCGCCATAGCCAAATGTGAACCCCTTCATTATTAATCCCGGTCAACAAAAGTCAAAACACTCTCGGCGCAAAAAACCGAGTCCTTTTCACTTCCTCTCTCCCAGTGAAACACCAAAACCAGAGATGGTTTTCACCACATTTTCAACAACCCTCCCATACTATGTCCCCTCCTCCTCCACTAACACCAAAAACTTTAATTGATTGCAACCAAATCCATTAAATGATCAAACCTGCTCAAAGGAAAATTTGGCGCCAAAATCACAAGTGGATGGTTCTGATGAGTTTGAGTGATCCAAGGGCTCAGATGTGGTGGGAAACATTCAGAGAACATGGTGAAGTGCTAAAAGTCTATAAAGAGAGAGAGAAATGCAATGTATCACATATCTAGTGTAATTTAAATTATTTCTTAGTCGTTTTTTTTATCTAAGCTTTCAAAGTGTATGTTTTCATTTACAAGTACTTTGTTTAAGTATCTCAAGTGTACTAGAATCCTTTTTAATAAGCAATTTCAAGTTTCAAGTTTTAATATCAGTTTATGCAGTTTAAGATTTCAAAAATCTCATGTGAATCAAATCTTTGTTATAAAATTGTTTGTATGGTGAAATAGGTCGTAAGCTCTAAAAGCTTAATCAAGCTTTTAGATACATTTAAAACAAGTTTAGAAGTTAAAATCAAAAATCACCAAAAATATCAATTAAATAGTTCAAAAATCAAAAATCCATTGGAAATGGTGTACACAGCTGGAGCAGGGTGAATTGTGGATGGCCTTGGGTTAGAAGCTTTGTGGAAAGCTATTAGGATTGGTCTTGGTCATTGGTTCATTGGTTTTCAGTTGGAATCCATTTGTAAGCAATTTTGATCCATTTTGGCTTTTAACTTTGCAAGACAGTTATAAGCTTAAATCTTTGTGTTTACATGTTTATTAAGTGTGGTTAAGCATAATTAATAATTAAAACCGATGGCTTGTTCTTTTAAATTGGTAGTTACTATAAATCTTATTTTCACGATCAATTTAGCTTATTTGGTAATTCTAGTTTAATGTTGTTATGGCTAGTGTTTTATGTTTCATTAGTCTTATAAATTGATTATATAAGTTCTATAATCAAATTCTTGGTCTTGATCTGTTTGATCATTGAAAATCTTCAAAACATTCATTTTAAAGGGTGTTTGGTTTTGCTCGATTAAGCGTGCTAAAGAAGACGATTGTGTTGTTGTTTTACTTGTTTCATATCACCTTAGTTCCTAATATCTCAATTCTACAAGAAAAACGGTGGTCATTAGTTCAAAAGTCAAAATACTCTTTTAATCTCATCTCATAAGCTCCTTTGTTAGGATTTGATAGGTAAAATTCATCATAGAAGCTTAGAACTTGTTACTTTAGCTTAATTTCATTTCATTATAGCCTAATACAACATAATCGGTAGTATCAACGATTCAAAGTTCACTAAAGTCAACTTTGTTTAGTTTTTATAAAAAGTCAAAATGTCGGTTTCACAGTTTTGGATGAAATAGAATAAGTTGCATAGGGTTTAATATTAGTTTTCAAGAGTTAGGCTTGAGGATATCAAAACTTTAGTTGCTTAGCTTTAACCTAGTGTTTTTATAATTTCTCATCGACTTATTTACTAGCAATTTTTAGCTTCTTTCAGACACCATTTTAAAAAAATGCCCTGTGCACCAGTTTTACTAGCTCTTTCATAAGCTCACACAGAGGTTGTTATTTGGTCATAGTTTGTGATTATTGGCTTTTTGAAGGTAACCAAGCCTTCTTGAAGTCCCAAGCTAAATTTCCCATTTGCGACTTATTCTATAGATTTGATTAACTTGTATCTTTGTCCCGTTTGGTGTAAAGCGCATAAGCGATGAGCGGTCTCACTTTCATAAGCTAGCAAAAGCTCATTAATAAGCCTAGTGCATGAGCTTTAGCTTTTTGGATATTCCACCAACCCAGCTTGTTGACTCAGTCTTTTGTTTGAGCTTTTAAGCTTATTTAGTGAGCTTATTTTGCTCTTGAAAATCTCTGCAGGGCTGTTTGGATAGAAGATTATCAAAAGTGCTTATTGCTTATTCATAGCTTTTCAGTGTGCTTCTTTGGATATCTTAGCCTCATTTCTATTCATTAAGCTTGTTTGCATCTACTTTGAGTTCTGTTTGTTTGGTGACCTTGTTTGAGCTTATTTACTTAAATAAGCTCTTAAAACATATTGGGATAATAAGCTTGTAAAACAGCTTATTTGTGTTTTATAAAATTTTTGTGTTCATTAAAGTTTCATATAATCAGGTAGTAAAGTAGTTTTCAAAAGAAAATCGAGAAAAAGTCCAATTAAAAATCGGTGATAGTGTTTATTTAATATTTCTTAGCTTTTGATTTTTCTTTTCATCTTATTAATAAGCAAATATTGTTTTCTATTTTTCTTAGGTTTACTGTCATCATATAGGATTTTTAGAAAAGTTTGATTTTCTCTATTTATTTAGTATTTATTATAATTTTAATTAGTTAAAATAGTAATTAATTAGTAATAAATAATTAAAAAGCATAAAAATATCTTTTCTGTTTTAAAATTAGTTTTATCATATTTTAGATTTTCAAAGTTAAAATTTTATTTTTCCAAGTTTATTTTATATTTTCTAGTAATTAAGTGTATTTTAAATAATTATTAATTAGTAATAATTAAATAAAAGTGTGAAAATATATTTTAATTTTAAAATTAGTTTTATAGTATTTTAGATTTTCTGAATCATAAGTTTATTTTTCTAGCCTTATTTTGTATTTTCTTCTATTTTAGAGTATTTATAAATAGTTAAAATAGTTTTAATTAATAATAATTAATTAAATAGTGTTAAAAATAATTTTCTTTTCTAATAATTTTCTTTTATTTTTAGGATTCCAAAAATGTCATTTTATATTTTAGGTCTTTTATTTCTCAGATTCACTTTTTATTTTGTGCGTATCGTAGTTTTAAAACTTCTGATTCGTTTCTTTAGTGATTGTTGTGCTTTCCAAATCATATTCCATTCCATTCAATCAATCGGTAGTGTAATATTTCTAATCATAACCTTCGGATCACTATCCTTAGTGATCACTCAATCATCTGAATCGGTTTACACGTTGAGTCTCAGTGGGACTAAGCGACCAGAATTCATTGTATTCTCGATCTTCATTGTATTTGTGTTTTAAGGCTGTTTTAAGCTTTATTACGGTGGTCATTCACAAGTGGCGGTTTGTGTGATTAGACTTGTGGTTTAGCTTGGATCAAATTTTGGCACATTGCTTGGAGGAGCTTTAAGCGTGTGTTTAGCCATTTTAGATCCATTGTTGCACATACCCACCATTTGTAAAAGTTTTTGTAAAGTTATAAGAAAATCAAAAAGTTCATTAGCACTTTTCCTAAAGTGTTAAAACTCCAAAAAATATAAAACAACAAAACAATCGTAGCGTTTTCTATTTTGTATTCTCTTTAAGGTGATTCTTAAAGAGATACGATTTGGTTAAGCAGAGGCGATCCCAAAATATTGTCCAAAGTTTTGAACCCATCGGCTAAATCTTACCTCGTCTTTTCGGTGGTACTTAATATACATAAAATCAACCACCGCAGTCAAGGCGATTACTACCTAGCGGGGTGCGACCATTAATAAGTTCCCGAACATCGATTTAAAACTTGCCTTTGTGTCACTTGTGATTTGGTGCACCTTTTCAAAGCCATTTCATCTGTGATTATTGGTTAAGTTCACTTGTGTTTTGCCTCATTTGTTTTGAAAATTGATTTTTATACATAGTGCATGCGCTCGTTCTTCGATCCTACAAGTCCACTTTACGAACTAGGAAACATTCCTCGTGAGCGTGAGAGACGTTCGGCTCCTTCAGCCGTGGTGAGGCGTCTACCACCACCACCTCTGTCGAAATGGCGGAAGACAAACCCATGAATGAGCTTCTCCAAGCACCCATCGAGGGTTACGGAGATGCCATTGTTGTTCGGCCATTGTGGTGACACTTTCGAGCTCAAAACGGGTTGCTCAATCTAGTAACAAAAGCAATTCTATGGTTTTGGCGGGATGATCCTCATGCACACATTCGATGGTTTAACAAGATAGCATCTACCATCAGTACAAGAATGTTCCACGAAGCTATCAAGCTTCTTGTTCCCATTTTCTCTAGAGGACAAGCCGGAATTGGCGAGAAACAACCCCGCTGGTTACATAGAGACATGGGAAGATCACAGGTCACCAAATTAGTTAACGAGTTCTATCCTCCATCCCGAACCACAAGTCTTAAGAATGAGATAATGAAATTTTCTCGAGATTTGATGAATCATTCGGGAGGCATGGGATCGTTACAAAGAGTTGCTTCATGATGTCGCATCACGGTTTTACCGAGTTAATGCAAATGGATACTTTCTATAATGGTTTCAATCGGACCAATCAAGACTCTTTGAATGCCTCCGCGGAGGTAATTTCTGAGCAAGACCACAAAGAGGCCTTGCAAATCATTGAGAACAAATCTCGGTCCGTCCTTTCGGGCAAAGACATATCGGGTCTCATCTTTGGACCTTCTTCTTCTTCGTCCCCGTGAGTACATCTAGCACCGATGCTAAGATTGATAAACTCAGAGACATTGTTCAGCTTTGGTTACGGCTAACGGAGAAAGTGACCTTCACTCGGAACACAACACATCGTTGAGTGAAGAAAGTTGAGAAGTTGTGTCACTTGTGGTGGTCCTCATGCTTACTACAATTGTAATCGCCACCGATGGTAGTCCTTTTGAAGCTAATGCTCTCGCCGGTAGTTCACAACAAGGAGGTAATCAACACAGTCCTCAAAATGAACCACACTACCGTGCTAACACTAATCAGGCACCACCGGTTTTAATCGAATCATAACATGCAAACCGGAATCAGAACCAACCAAGAATGAACCAAGGTTATCAAAACCAAGGTAATTTCTATCCTGGACCCAATCAAGGTTTCCAACATCACGGAAACCCCAATCAAAACAATTTCAATCGGGGAATCAATTTCATGGGAATATGAATCCTAATCAAGGAATTTTGGCTATAATCAAAACATACGACCTCAATTGTCCTTGACTCCTCCGTCATTACTCCTCCAGGACCATCATCGATGAGTTCTTGAGCAGTTCATGAAATCCCAAGATGAAATGAACAAAGTTGTTAGTCGGTCAGTTGTTGATCCAAGAAGTCTTTAAATGATCGACCCTCGGGCTCGGTACTTTATCGAGCAACACGATCGCTAACCCGAGGCGATGCAAAGGCGATCATCACGACCGTATGTGTTCATATGATGGACCCGCTTTGTTCCTACCTCTTCTTCTTCTTCTCTCCCAAAGGTAGTGGACGGTGAACCTCCAAAACACAATGGACCTAGACTCCAATGCCCCTCCTCCCAGTGGCAATGAGTCAAGTTACCAAGGAAACAACGGACAAGGTGCATTATTCTAGCCCACGGCATCGACACGTCCTACCTTCTGTAGTCCAACCTCAGTTGTCCGAAACCCCTGTACCTAATCCAGAGTTGTTTTGAACCTCCTATAGCTCCTATTGAGAAGCAGAACCAAATCTTCTATTCCTTACCCATCACGCTTGAATGAGCAAAAGCTCAAGTGAAAAAGCTAGTCATCAAATGGATAAATTTTTCCAAATTTTCCAAGAGTTACATTTTGACATAAGCTATGGATGCTATCATGTTGATGCCCAAGTTTGCATCAACTCTCAAACACATGTTAAGCAATAAGGAAAAGGCGTTTGAAATGGCTAAGACTCCTCTTAACGAGAATCGCTTCCCAGCGATTATTCAAGAAGCTTCGAGAAAACTTGGAGATCCCGGGAAATTTCTCTTACCTTGTGTATTCTCAGGATGGTTGAATGCTTTGCCTAGGCGATCTTGGTGCAAGCATTAATCTTATGCCATATTCAAGGTGGAAGAAACTTTCTTCCCGAACTCACCCTACATGCATGACTCTCGAGCTTGCTTTGATCGTTTCCATATCCCGTCCTCTTGGCATTCTTGAGGGCGTATTTGTAAAGCAGGAAAGTTCCATTTTCCACCGACTTCGTGGTTGTTGATTTTGATGCCGATCATGGGTTCCTCTCATTGTTGGTCGAGATTCACGAACGGGCGTGCTCTCATAGATGTATTTGAGCAAGAAATCACATTGCAGGTTGGTAATGAAGTCACTTTTAACCTTGACCAAACTTGAGGTACTGCAAACTATGATTACGAATCGGTTAGCAGAATAGATATCATTGATGTTGCTTCCGACGAGTACTCAAGAAGTTCTTGGTTATTCTCATAATTACGTGAGTGGGATTCCACCACATCTTCTCACCTATCATAGCCAATTCTCTTTCCTTCTCACTCCGGTTTGAGGAAGCGATCATCTTAGATGAGATTGAAGCATACTTGGCTAGTGATTACATTCCATGGGAAATTGATCACGCTCAATTGATATTGAGGGGATATACTTCTTATTGAGAAGTTACTCAATGATGATCCATCATCAACCCCTCACTCTAGTGATTCAATCCCGGTTGAGATTAGTCAAAATGAGATTAATCCGGAGGAGATATTCTTCTAAAGAAAGTGTCAACCGACACTCCTCCTCCCCTCCCTCATCAAACTTCATAACAAGGAAGTTAAGTCGGTTGAGAAAACGAAGAATTTCACGAGGTTGAGCTTAAGGATTTACCTCCTCATCTCGAGTATGCATTCCTTGAGGGTGATGATAAATTACCCGTCATTATTGCTCGAGATTTGAGTAAAGATGAAAAAAGTCGCCTCATTAAAATCTTGAAGTCACACAAGCAAGCAATTGCTTGGAAACTCTCCGACATTAAGGGTATCAACCCCGAGTTCAGTACTCATAAAATCTTGATGGAGGATGACTTCAAACCAGCAGATCAACATCGTAGATTTAGTGAATCCAAAAATCCATGATGTTATCAAACAAGAGGTTATCAAACTTCTTGATGCGGGATTGATTTACCCGATCTCGTATAGTCCTTGGTCACCCAATTCATTGTGTTCCAAAAGGGTGGCATTCTTGTTATCACAATGAAGATAACGAGTTAATTCCAACTCGATTGGCGACGGGATGGCGTGTTTGCATCGACTATCGTAAGTTGAATGACGCCACCGTAAAGACCATTTTCCTCTACCCTTCATGGACCAAATGCTTGAGAGATTAGCGAGGAACGAATACTATTGTTTCCTTGATGGTTTCTCGGGTTACTTTCAGATCCCTATTGATCCACGGGATCAAGAGAAGCACCACATTCACTTGCGTCTGCACGGAACTTTTGCCTACAAACGATGCCTTTTGGCTTATGTAATGCTCACGCACGTTCCAACGATGTATGATGGCCATATTCCACGACATGATCGGGGAAACAATGGAAGTGTTTATGGATGACTTCTCGGTCATTGGGATTCTTTTCAATCATGTCTCTCCCATTTAGATAAAATGCTTCAAGGTGTGAAGACACCAATCTTTGTCTAAGCGGGAGAAAGCCACTTTATGGTCAAAGAAGGCATTGTCCTTGGCCATAAGATTTCAAAGAACGGATTGAGGTAGATAGAGCAAAAGTCGATGTTATTGCTAAATTACCTCATCCTACCACCGCCAAAGGTATTAGAGTTTTTAGGTCATGCCGGTTTCTATCGTAGATTCATTCAAGATTTTTCCAAAATCACCGACCTATGACCCATCTTCTTGAAAAGGATGCTCCTTTTATCTTCTCACCGAGTGCATCAAAGCTTTTGAAACATTGAAGAAAAAGCTATCAAGCACCTATTCTCGTTCCTCCCGACTAGGACTTACCTTTTGAGCTCATGTGCGATGCAAGTGATTTTGCTATCGGTGCGGTCCTAGGGCAACGAAGAAACAAGCATTTTCGGCTTATTCACTCATAAGCAAAACTATGACTGAAGCTCGAACTCATTACACCACCACGGAAAAAGAGCTATTAGTCGTGGTGTATGCTTTTGAGAAGTTTCACAGACTTAATCCCGACCAAATGTGTAGTGTATACGGATCACTCACTCTTAAATATCTCTTTGCAAAACAAGATGCAAAGTCGAGATTGCTTCGCTGGATTCTACTACCTCCGAGAATTTGATATCATTATACGTGATAAAAAGGAGCCGAGAATCTAGGCTGGCGATCATCTGTCAGATTAGAAAACCCTCACCAAGATGTTTTCGAGAAAAGGAAATAAATGAAACATTTCCTCTCGAGACACTCAATGCGGTTTCTTTTAGGTGGAAATTCTACCACCCCATGGTTTGTCGACTTGGCAAATTACCATGCGGGTAACTTCATTGTGAAAGGAATGTCGACCCAACAAGAACAAATTCTTCAAAGATGTTAAACATTATTTCGGGACGACCCTTTCTTGTTCAAAATCTGTCGGATCAAGTCATCCGACGGTGTGTTTATGGACGAGGAAGCTATTGATATTCTCACTGACTTGCCATCTTTGGACTCCACCGGGGCCATCATAGTCCAAACTACACCGCCAAAAGGTGTTTGATTCCGGGTTCTATTGGCCCACAATCTATAAGGATGCCCACGATTTTGTCAAAACCCCGTGACGCTTGTCAACGTCATGGAAATATATCTCAAAGGAATGAAATGCATAAAATGCCATTCAAGTTTGTGAGATATTTGACATATGGGGTATTGATTTTATGGGGCCATTTCCATCTTCTCGTGGTAACAAGTACATACTCGTGGTCTGTTGACTATTTGTCAAAATGGGTTGAAACAAAGCGTTACCCACCAATGATGCCCGAGTTGTTGTGAAGTTTTGAAATCTCTTTTGCGGGTTTGAACTCGAGAGCGATAATCGGTGATCGCGGTACACATTTTGCAATGACCAATTTGAAAGAGTCATGCAAAAGTATGGTGTTACCACCGTCTCTCTATCGCATACCACCCCCAAACAAGTGGGCGGTGGAAGTTTCAAACCGTGGTATTAAAAGGATTCTTGAAAGGACGGTAGGGCAAAATCGTGCATCACGGTCGGATAAGCTTGATGGCGCTCTGGGCCTTTAATACGACTACAAAACACCCATCGTGTACTCCATACAAGCTAGTGTACGGAAGGCATGTCATCTTCCGATTGAGCTAGAGCACAAGGCATCTGGGCCTTAAAGCATGCAAACTTGATATCTGAGACGGGTGATCACGAGAAAGTTCAAATGAATGAATTAAATGAACTTCGTGATCAAGCTTACGAGAACTCTTTGATCTACAAGCAAAAGACAAAGAAGATTCATGACTCCAAGATCAAGAACCGCGTTTTCAACGTTGGTGATCGAGTCCTTCTTTCAACTCAAGATTGAAGATTTTCTGGGAAAGCTTAAGTCCCACCGGTCCTGGTCCATTCACTATTGCTAAGGTTTATCCTTATGGTACCGTTGAGTTATCTCAACCCGATGGTCCTAATTTTAAAGTGAATGGTCATCGAGTGAAGCATTACTGGAGAGGACATTCCCCGTGGTTGTCCCGGATTTACAAACATTCCCATGAACCAATGAATGCGGGGATCGAGTCAAGCTAATGACTCGGTAATCAAAACTTTAGCACTCACCATATGGGTTTTCACCCATATATCATCTTCTTTCTTCTTTCTACCACCCTAAGTGTGGGGGGTTGCTCACATGTTTTGTAAATAAGTTTCTCTAAAAAAAAAAAAAAAAAAAAAATCTCTTCTAAATAATGGCGTAATATTTCCTTTTCGTTCTTTGTTTCGGCATAAGTAGGTACTTTGAATATTGAGGCAATATTCATTTCTAAGTGTGGGGAATTCTCACGAATTTCATATATTATCTACCCATTCCCCGTTTTTGGCCAAAATTTTTTTGGAGTAAGTGTTCTACACTTACTCTCTTGATTATCGGTCCGCCATCTCGTAAGACAAAAGGATTAGCTAATCCAGAGCAAATGGCTCTTAGTAAAGATTTCTCAAATCCGTTTATATGGCTTGAAATTTGCCCAAAATTGTATGGTTCTCAACTCACCATATCCTAAAAAGTGAAGAGTTGGCTAGCCCGCAAGGTTATGGCTTGTGGTAAAGGCGATGGAAAATCCATAATTGGTATTGACTCACCAAAGATAATTCGATAATTTATCTAAGAGTTGGCTAGTCCGGAAGGGTGCGGCCACGGTAAAGACACATCAAATCCGTTATATGGTTTATGATTTGCCAATAAATCATTTGGTTATCGTTGTACCAAGATTCTTACCGAATCAAAACAATTGACTACTCCGAAGTGATGGCTTTTGGTAAATAGTTTTCAAATCCATCAAGTTTTCTCAAATCATTGCTAGGACTAGCAATATCTCGATGTGGGGATTGATGAGTGTCTAAATACTCATCATTTTGTACAATCTAAACTCGCAAAATCATCAAAACACCTGTAAACACATCAAAATTATCAAAATATCACAAATCAGTGTTTTATGTGTTTTAAATGCAAAATATCAAAATTAGATGAAAAATGTATCAAGTTTGCAAATTGGCGGTTTAGTCCCCAAGTTTTGAAAGTTGTCAAATCTAGTCCACGGAATTCAAAATGTGGAATTTTATCATTCAAGGTCCCTCAAGTATTTTAAGTTTCTAAAATGATCCTTGAATGATTCTTTGGTCAATTGGCTGAAAGGTCCCTAAACTTTGGAAAATTGCAAAATTAGTCCTCGGACTTTTAAAATGGATTTTATGCAAAAGGGTCCTTGTTCTATCAATGTTTGTCATGTTTGGTCCTTGTGAGAAGTTTAGAAAATGGCATTTTCAATCCTTGAGTTTGGATAAATTACACTTTTGGTCCTTGTTGTTACTACTAACCAAACGGACACCTTATAATTATTCAAGCCCAATCCAAGTCCAATACACAAGCCCAACCCATACACCCTCGACCCTTGAGCCATGAACCTTGAGCCTGTGTCGAATGCATTTTGGCCCCGCCATAGCCAAATGCGAACCCCTTCAGATTATTAATCCCCGTCAACAAAAGTCAAAACACTCTCAGCGCAAAAACCAGGGTCACTGTTCACTTCCCTCTCCCCAGCTGAAACACCAAAACTAGAGATGGTTTTCACCACATTTTCAACACCCCTCCCATACTATGTCCCCTCCTCCTCTCAACACCAAAACTTTAATTGATTGCAACCAATCCATTAAATGATCAAACCTCAAAGGAAAATTTGCCCAAAATCACAAGTGGATGGTTACGATGAGTTTGAGTGATCCAAGGGCTCGATGTGGTGGGAAACATTCGGAGAACATGGTGAAGTGCTAAAAGTCTATAAAGAGAGAGAAATGCAATGTATCATATATCTAGTGTAATTTAAATTATTTCTTAGTCGTTTTTTATCTAAGCTTTCAAAGTGTATGTTTTCATTTACAAGTACTTTGTTTAAGTATCTCAAGTGTACTAGAATCCTTTTTAATAAGCAATTTCAAGTTTCAAGTTTTAATATCAGTTTATGCAGTTTAAGATTTCAAAAATCTCATGTGAATCAAATGTTGTTATAAGCTGTTTGTATGGACTGAAATAGGTCACTTAAGCTCCTAGAAAGCTTAATCAAGCTTTTAGATACATTTAAAACAAGTTTAGAAGTTAAAATCAAAAATCACCAAAAATATCAATTAAATAGTTCAAAAATCAAAAATCCATTGGAAATGGTGTACACAAATGGGCAATTGAATTGTGGATGGCCTTGGGTTAGAAGCTTTGTGGAAAGCTATTAGGATTGGTCTTGGTCATTGGTTCATTGGTTTTCAGTTGGAATCCATTTGTAAGCAATTTTGATCCATTTTGGCTTTTAACTTTGCAAGACAGTTATAAGCTTAAATCTTTGTGTTTACATGTTTATTAAGTGTGGTTAAGCATAATTAATAATTAAAACCAGTAGCTTGTTCTTTTAAATTGGTAGTTACTATAAATCTTATTTTCACAGTCAATTTAGCTTATTTGGTAATTCCTAGTTTAATGTTGTTATGGCTAGTGTTTTATGTTTCATTAGTCTTATAAATTGATTATATAAGTTCTATAATCAAATTCTTGGTCTTGATCTCGTTTCGATCATTGAAAATCTTCAAAACAGTCATTTTAAAGGGTGTTTGGTTTTGCTCAGTTAACTGTGCTAAAGGACAGTTGTGTTGTTGTTTTTACTTGTTTCATATCACCTTAGTTCCTAATATCTCAATTCTACAAGAAAAACCAGTGGTCATTAGTTAAAAAGTCAAAATACTCTTTTAATCTCATCTCATAAGCTCACTGTTAGGATTTGATAGGTAAAATTCATCATAGAAGCTTAGAACTTGTTACTTTAGCTTAATTTCATTTCATTATAGCCTAATACAACATAATCAGTAAGTATCATTGATTCAAAGTTCACTAAAGTCAACCTGTTTAGTTTTTATAAAAAGTCAAAATGTCAGTTTCAAAGTTTTTGGATGAAATAGAATAAGTTGCATAGGGTTTAATATTAGTTTTCAAGAGTTAGGCTTGAGGATATCAAAACTTTAGTTGCTTAGCTTTAACCTAGTGTTTTTTATAATTTCTCATCGACTTATTTACTAGCTTAATTTTTAGCTTCTTTCGCAGACACCATTTTAAAAAATGCCACATGCTTGCTTTACTAGTTTCTTTCATAAGCTCACACAGAGGTTGTTATTTGGTCATAGTTTGTGATTATTGGCTTTTTGAGAAGGTAACCAAGCCTTCTTGAAGTCCCAAGCTAAATTTCCCATTTTGCAGCTTATTCTATAGGGCTGCAGTTAACTTGTACTTTGTTCCATTTTGGTGTAAACTGCATAAGCAGTGAACTGGTCTCACTTTCATAAGCTAGCAAAAATCTCATTAATAAGCCCCAGTGCATGAGCTTTAGCTTTTTGGATATTCCACCAACCCAGCTTGTTGACTCAGTCTTTTGTTTGAGCTTTTAAGCTTATTTAGTGAGCTTATTTTGCTCTTGAAAATCTCTGCAGGGCTGTTTGGATAGAAGATTATCAAAAGTGCTTATTGCTTATTCATAGCTTTTCAAGGTGCTTCTTTGGATATCTTAGCCTCATTTCATTCATTAAGCTTGTTTGCATCTACTTTGAGTTTCGCTTTCAAATTGGTGATCTGTTTGAGCTTATTTCACCAAATAAGCTCTTAAAGCCATCGTTGGGATAATAAGCTTGTAAAACAGACTTATTTGTGTTTTGTAAAATTTTGTGTTCATTAAAGTTTCATATAATCGTAGTAAAGTAGTTTTCAAAAGAAAATCGAGAAAAGTCCAATTAAAAATCGGTGATAGTGTTTATTTAATATTTCTTAGCTTTTGATTTTTCTTTTCATCTTATTAATAAGCAAATCTTGTTTTCTATTTTTCTTAGGTTTCGCCATCATATAGGATTTTTAGAAAAAGTTTCAGATTTTTCTATTTATTTAGTATTTATTATAATTTTAATTAGTTAAAATAGTAATTAATTAGTAATAAATAATTAAAATCATAAAAATATCTTTCTGTTTTAAAATTAGTTTTATCATATTTTAGATTTTCAAAGTTAAAATTTTATTTTCCAAGTTTATTTTATATTTTCTAGTAATTAAGTGTATTTTAAATAGTTATTAATTAGTAATAATTAAATAAAAAGTGTGAAAATATATTTTAATTTTAAAATTAGTTTTATAGTATTTTAGATTTTCTGAATCATAAGTTTATTTTTCTAGCCTTATTTTGTATTTTCTTCTATTTTAGAGTATTTATAAATAGTTAAAATAGTTTTTAATTAATAATAATTAATTAAATAGTGTTAAAATAATTTTCTTTTTCTAATAATTTTCTTTTATTTTAGGATTCCAAAAATGTCATTTTTATATTTTTAGGTCTTTTATTTCTCGGATTCACTTTTTATTTTGTGCGACACGTAGTTTTAAAACTTACGTTTACGTTTCTTTGAGCCGATTGTTGTGCTTTCCAAATCGTATTCCATTCCATTCCAATCAATCGTGAGTGTAATATTTCTAATCATAACCTTTGGATCACTATCCTTAGTGATCACTCCATCATCTGAATCGAGTTTACACCATTGAGTCTCCGGTGGGACTAAACGACCCGGAATTCATTGTATTCTCGATCTTCATTGTATTTGTGTTTTAAAATTTGTTTTAAGCACATTACGGCTGGTCATTCACAAGTGGCCAGTTTGTGTGATTAGACTTGACGGTTTAGCATGGATCAGGTTACACCAGTAACCTTCCTCGATAAGT